>QFEI01000073.1:6911-23044 GCA_003316145.1 Neoboletus magnificus | reverse complement strand
TACAGTAGAATAGTATATAAACCCCAAGGGCTAGACGGATAACCTCCAGTCTAGTTCTCTTGGATTTTCCCCTTGAGGTCCACTCAGGAGCACTTAAGTGTACAACCCCTTCATCTTCTTCCTAGTACCCCTGGTGATTGCCTAGAGTCCTACTCAGGATCTTTGGGTGTTTCACTTTGCCCAGCTTTATATTTATGATCCAGAGAAGGCAACCAATAGGTATGTTCAAGGCAATCCTCAACTGGACCCTGGCATCTTGCTGGATCTGCATATCACTCTCAGGGATATTTACCCATATGCTCCACTCTACAAACAGACCTATGAAATCATAAGGATGAGTTTATCTCCATGTATTTCTCATTATCCACTTATGCTTATGATTGCAACCATATAGGCCAAGTCTGCAGAGGAGCACACCAACGTATACATGAGACTTCATCTCCAGCAAGGTGTGAATGCCAGAAGATATAATCTGCCTACTATGGAGAAGATAGCTGCAATAGTTCCTGGTGATGGCTCTCAAGATGCCAGACTGAATTATGATATCATCCTTCATCTTCAAGGTGATGGCCTTCATCACATTATCAACCTCCATCCATCCTATCTGCCTCTTCACTATGTTCTTTTCTTTCCACATGGAAAGAAAGGCTGGCATCTGGACATTCCATTGTAGGTTGTGAATGATTGCCATTTCCATTACTCCAAAAAGGTCACCCAACTCCTCTGGTATGCTTACTATATAGGCTGCATGTGTGCTCTCCTGCAATAAAACCACAAAATCTCTTCAAGGATGGTAGACTCTTCCAGCAGTTGATTTGTGATGCCTGGGCTTCCATTGATCAGTGCAATCTCACTTGGGCTGCCAACAACCAGCCAAAACTTAGGGCTAATCTTTATCAAGGATTGCAAGATCACATGGCTCAGGATGGTGTTCAAGATATGGCCCAAATTGGACGTGTGCTTCTTTCCTCCACTTACAAAAGTGGTCCTTGCTATATGCAGCAGCTCCTTCAGGATTCTCTGGCTATCTGTCATGAATACAGAAAGCCTGATCTTTTCCTCACCATGACTACCAATGGAAACTGGCCAGAGATCACTCAGAATTTGCTTCCAGGTTGGTTTTCTCCCTTATTGCATTTGACCATCATCTGTGACAATAGGTCAAAGTGCTGTGGATAGGTCTGATCTGGTCACAAGAGTTTTCCATGCCAAACAACAAGCCTTGCTCAAGAAGATTCATAATGGCTACTATGACCAGGTGGCTGGCTGTTACGGTCCTACCATCACAAGGTCTTTGCAAGACTTAGTCGTTTCCTTTTTCTTCTTTTATCTTATCTTATCTGATCACATGACTGATCATCTAATCTAATCATTCATCTTATCTATTAGTTTCACCTTCATACAGTCAAGACTCACGTCCTCTGACTTTAAACACTAAGGCTACGCCCTTAGAGACTCATCACCACATTGGTGCCTTAATTAACCCTTTTTTAGTTATATTATTCTCACGTTCATCTCCGTGCTGTGCACGACTTCTTTTCATTTCCGTCCTGTGCAAGGCTATGCCTCACAGCCCTTTTTAATTTCCGTTTCTTCTCTTCCATTCTTCACAGCCTTGAAGGCTATACTTAATCTCCGCCTAGATGGCTCTCACGAAGGTAACCCCTGACCGTTAGGGTATAGGGCATGACTATATACAACAACGTATCTATAGATTAGATACAAACATGTACATACAGTAGAAGAGTATATAAACCCCAAGAGCTAGACGGATAACCTCCAGTCTAGTTCTCTTGGATTTTCCCTTGAGTTCCACTCGAAGAGCACTTAAGTGTTCACTTCCTCTTCACTTCTTTCCTAGTACCCCTGGTGATTGCCTAGAGTCCTACTTAGGATCTTTGGGTGTTTCACTGGCTTTATCTACACCATTGAATATCAAAAATGTGGTCTTCCTCACATACATCTCCTAATCTTCTTGGAGGAGCCAGACAGGATTTGTGCTGTGGAACAAGTTGATGCCATTATCTCTGCCCTGATTCCTAATCCCCAAATCCATTCTCAACTCCATGCTGCCATCACTAAATTCATGCTCCATGGTCACTGCTCTCCTTAGAGGTGTATTGAAAACAACATTTGCAAAAAGCACTTTCCTAATGTCTTCTCTCCTCACACCATCATCAAGGAGGATGGCTATCAAAAGAGACAGGATCTCTTTAACAACAAGCATATGGTATTTCATCCCAGGGAACTAGTGGTCTAGTTTGACTATCACATCAATCTGGAAGTCTGTGGCTCTATCAAGGCCATCAAATATATTCACAAGTACATCTACAAGGGTCTTGATTGTGCCACCCTTCTGACAGTGAGTTATGATGAAATTTGCTACCATCTTGATGCCAGATACATCTCCTCCACCCAAGCCTGTCACAACATCTTTGAGTTCCCCATGTACATGGAATGGCCAGCCATGTATTGTCTTCCTGTTCATCTCCCAGGTTACCAGAATATTGTCTTTCATGCTGAAGCCCACTTGCAAGAGGTTGTCAATAATGCCAAGGACACTCAGCTGCTTGGATGGTTCAAGGCAAACCAGGATCTGGATCTCATTGCTGCTGGTACACATGACTATCTCTACCAGGACTTTTCCAAGGTGTTTGTTTGAAACAAGCAATGTGCTATATGAACTGTTCATCAAAGATACAAGGCCATTGGACACATGTATTCTATTCCTGCCACTGCTGGAGAGACTTTCTACTGTGTCTTTTACTTACTGTAGTCAAGGGTGAGATTGCTCATTACATGTATACAACTCAGCACTGATCTCTTCTTTACATAGGTGCCACTCCCTTTGATGATCTGTGTATTGTCAATGGTCATCTACATGAATTCTTCAAAGAGGTCTGTCATGCACATGGCCTGTTGCAGAATAACAAAGAATGATTGCTGTGTTTTCAGGAGGCTGCTCATTTCACCATGGGCTATCAATTGTGCCATTTGTTTGTCATCATCCTGGTCCATTGTGCTCCTGTGGATCCCCATCACTTATGGGAGGTAGTCAAGAACAATCTCTGTGATAATCTCAACCATTATCTGATCAATACCCTCCATATTCCTGAGCCCACCTAGGACCAAGTCTATGATTATGGCTTGCATCTCATAGCCCAGGATCTCAGGAGACATGGAAAGATCTTGAAAAGGGATTATCCATCCATGCTTATACCACAGGCAATTGGCACCAGCACCAGGGAAACCAGTTCATCAATGAGCAGAGAGCATATGATAGACAGGAGCAGCAAGCACTTGTAAACAGAGGCCTCTCTACCTTGAATCTCCAACAGAGGGCCCTCTATGATGCAGTCATGAACAGTGTCATCAACTCCAATAGATCCATGTTCTTCCTACACAGTGGTGGTGAATGTGGCAAAATCTATCTGGCCAAGCTGATTGCTACTGCTGTGCATGCAAGAGGTGAAATTGTGCTTTGTATGGCATCCACTGGTCTGGCCTTTCTTTTGCTGCCTGGTGGTCATACAGCCCATTCACAGTTCATGATTCCCATTCCCTGCCATGAATAAAGTACTTGCAACATCAAAAAGGATGACTTAAATTACCAGCTGCTTCAGCAAACATCTCTCATCATCTGGGATGGAGCAGGATCTCAGCACCATCATGTGGTGAACTCTGTGGATTGCACTCTTCATGATCTCCTGAATAGAAACCAGTCATTTGGTGGCATTACTGTCCTGTTTGGTGGAGACTTTACGCAAATTCTTCCTGTGATCCAGCATGGCTCAAGAGAATAGATTGTGCCTGCCACTCTCACCCACTCCAACCTTTGGGCAACCATGTCTGTGTACTATCTTCATCAAAACATGCAGCTTGGTGAAGATCCTGAATCTGATGCCTGGTCACAGCAACTTCTTCACATTGGTGTCACTGATGAGGATCTGATACTTCCTGACCACATGCAGTGCCAAACTTACCATCCCCCCACAGAGCCACTAATCTCTACAATCATGTCCTTGGTGAGCATGGTATAGTGACCACTAGGCTTCAAAATTTGATGCACGTGCTTGCAGTCACTTGTAATCCACCATAGACGAGATAGTAGACAGGATTCACGCAGCATCTCGGAGTGCGAGTAAAACCTCCTTCCTCGCCCACTCCCCAACCCGACTCCCCTCCTCTCCAACGAGCGCCCTCCATACGACCAACCTCATCGTCAACATCGCCCATGCATGCGTGTGCGTCCCACCACCGTTCAGAGACATAGCCACCCTCCAAAGCATCTCCACGATCTCGCCCCAGCGCTGGAGAGGTTCGTCCGTCGTCGGTACGTCGTGTAACCCTTGTGCGCGGTGTGGTGGTAGCGGGAACGCGTGCGGATTTCGTTCGATTGGTATTCGTAATCGACAGAGGTGGATCGCAGGTTCTCGATACCGCAGGCTCTCCACGGCGCACGAGAGGACACCAAGGAGGGAATGGCCGGGTGTACCAGGGATCAGGCTGAGCCGTAGCGCGACCGCCGCGCCCTGCTGTAGTATGGCCAACTCCTTGTCTGAACAAAATATCTTACCATTAGCTCTTGGATATACCGAGGGGATATGGGTCGTACGAACCTTTCTTCCGCAGGAGACAGGACAAGCATCGACAGACGATCGAACACCACTGGTCCCCCGTCGCTCGAGTCAACTTGGAGATGTCGGCCACGACAAGGATGTTTTCAAGAATGCGAAGCCACGCCATCGATTCCTTACCGGGGCTGTCCACCACCTGCATCTCGATCCACGATAAAAGAGCGGACTTGAGGACGAGAGACGTACACGCTTGCGGATTACACGTCAGGTTCGCTAGTATCTGTTTTACCCCACCCAAAGGAAGATAGAATCAGTCCGTCACTCTGGGTGTGTCAACGACAAACCTCCAAGATCCCGCCGCGCACGGTCGCGTCGTTCTTTGAACTCTGGAAAAGACTAGCTACCAGGTCCCATGTGTGTCGCCGCTTCAGCACCTTCCAGTCGTTCGTGCTCGCCATACCGTCTCCCAACATCCTCAGCATCCACCCCCGTTCCTTCTTCCAGTCGTCCGAGTTACTGTAGAGCATACCGAACAACATCGGTACGTCGGATACGTCGAGCTCAGGGCGTTGGAGCAGGAAACGAGCAGTGCGTGGGTAGATGAAATTCGAGGGGTAAAAGATGCCACGAAGCGCATGGAGCAGGACGAGCGTCGTAAACGTCGGGAGCCGCCGAGGTGGGTCATCCGCATTGACGGGTGGATCCATCGCATGTTTGAGTAGGCGAAACACGTATATCACTTGAGATGTTTCATGCATGTCGGATGTCTGGCCGCAAAAAGAGGGAGTTCTCGAGTGAATCTACGAACCATCGATATTTCCGTGTCACTCACTTGTACGCTCTCCCAGAGACTTGCGATCTGGCAGAGGGCTGTCTCGCGGATGTTCGGGTCTTTCGAGGAGAGGCATCGAATGAGCAAGCTGACGACGTTGCTCCGGAAAACCTTCACCCAGCCGAGACCGGTTGTGGGAGCACACTCTACAAGCATCTGCGCAGACAGTGTGATCACCATCAGCGGGTCGTACATCGAATCGTCCGTCGGGCCATGCCTCGTGCCTTTCTCCTCCCCGAACCTCCTCCACAGGGGGAATGCGAGACACGTTCGAAGCATATAAACGGGATCGAAGTTCTGGACGACTTCGAGCGCATCTGACACGGTAGCATCTGGGGACGGGGACCACCGAGAAAAGAACGGAAACAGGGACGTGCACTTTTCCACTTCGAATAGTCTCATGATAGAGAGTAGCCGTCTGTCAGGCGATGACATCGTTCCCCCATAGACCCGGAAGAGAGGTTCGATGTGCAAATGCTGACAGGTGTTCGCGGGATGGAGCCGGAAGAGCGTGTCGAGTAAACGCGTGACTTGATTCCTTTGGGATGGGGTGCCGTGCCTCCCGCAGACCGCGACGAAATGTTGATGTTGAAGGACGTTTTGCAGGAGTCGATTGGCGACAACGGGCTGAATCAAAACGATGACAGTCTGGCGATATATCGTAGGCTCCGGCTCACCTTGAGCGGTGTTTTACCCACCAATACCACGGCGAGGTCAAGCAGGCTCGCGTCAGAGAAGTGCCGTTGGACCAAGATGGTCAACAACGGCTCCACCAAATGGGATTTCAACGTCTTCTGCCGTGAGGTAACATGCCCTGTTCCAGTCATTCAGTCCGGGATGGACCAGAAGTGGTTCTCGATAACTCACGGAGATTTTCCAGCGCTGTACCATATTCCTCCGAGTCTGCAGCAACGTCGCCGGAGAGGTGCCGGACAGCCCATTGCAAGGCACGATCGACGACACTCACCATGATAGCACCGCAATTAGACACCCCGAGCAACTTGCGCGCTAGAAAAGTCGTTTCGAATGCGAGTTTCATAAGAGGAATGCGTTGTAGGCGCTCTTGTAACGCAGACGCAAGTTGAGCGCTCCTATCGCCTGAAAGCTGCAGGATCTTGTGGATACACTCGAGATGCCGGGTGGAGCCAGAGTCGTGACCCCGATCACTCGGAAAGAGGTGATTCAATAAATCGTGAAGAACGTCGTCGTTTACCTGGGACAGGTCCCCACTCGTTAACGCGGCACACTCGAGGAACGCCGCGAGCACTGGAGCGAACGTATGAACCCCGAATCGAAACCATCGTTTGCTGTTCAGCCAGGTCACGTAGGCTTGTGCAGAGGTCGGGTTCGAGTACAGCAGAGCGACGATTGTGGTCGCCGTGGAGTCCGACCAGGTATCCTTCTCAAGCAATCGAGATGTGAGATTGAAGGAGAGGGATCGAAGATCCCTCGTATGGGTTAGTTTGGTTCTTGAGAGAACAGTGGGAAGGGGTCCTCCTTCGACGAAAGCAATATATCCGTCGAGTCCTAATGGGAGTTGAGACCTGATGGCGACTGAGACCATGTCCTCGGGCAAAGTACACCCGGGAAGCACAGCCTCCAGCTCTAGGAGCCTCGATGCTGGAATTTTCAAAATCGAACCCGGGGGTGTCCTGCGCTGAAGAGTGCGGAGAATGTCTTCTAATGTGTTAGAAGCCATCGCACACCATTTCCCCGAGTTGTCTTGGACAAGGTCGACCGCAGCGAGCAATTCATCAGTACCCACGAACCCTACCCAAGGGCACACGTGCCTCAGCTGATAGGAACAGTGTGATTCCATTCGGGGCTCGATGAGGAAAGAGTATCACTCACCTCGTCGTATTGACCCGAGGAAAGCGACTTTTTTATTGTTTCCGCCCAGTGAGAACCGATCGGCGACAGTAGAGCCTGGTCTTCAGCATCGGTAGGGTCGAACGACGCTGCAACGAACTCTCGGAGCGCTGCAGAAAACAAGTTACTGCTTTATTAACAAGAAACGTCAATTAGCGCGAGACCATACCTTCATGGACTTCGTCCGCGAGATCACATGATACGCAAAGTCTTTGAATAGCATCACACTCCATGACGGCCGCCTTTAATCGTCGCATATCCTTCTCACTCTGGCTTCCTCTCGCCTTCGCCAGTACATCGGCCAAGAGTGAGAATAGCGCGGCCGTGAGGTCATGGCGACCCGTTGAGACAGTGACGCCGTGCGTGATCAGGTGGATCGCATTCTCGAGACGAATCAAAGTCACAGGGTGCGTATAAAGTGCTGACAAAAGTATACCGCGTGTTTCCGGGTCCTGGAACTGCAGAAGGTTGCAGTGTAGGTATAGCCAGTCGAATACACCATCAATCGGAGGCCTGTCCAGTAGCATTCACCAAACGATCAGGAAAGACCAACGAGACATCACTCACCAGTTAGGCAAACGCTTTAGAATTTCTGAGTCCCACAGGTGACCATCAGAGGGGTGGAGGTACTCGATGAGAGTCCAAACCGCGGGCTCATAGAACCGCCGAATGACAGAAGCAAGGCGAGAGATGTCGGCGGGAGAGGGCTTGACACTTGCTAAACGCAGCCAGTCCACCAATTCAAACGCACTCGTCATGCGAGCACTCTCTGATGGAGCTAGATTCGCGACCGAGGTGATAGCGGCGGTGAGTAACAATGCAATCGTTTTGCATGTCGAGAAAGGGGACTCACGAACGGGCACCTGCTCGATACGATCCAGGAAGGTCGCAATCGCTTGATCATTTGGTTGCTCGATCGCACGACGACAGTCGTCATCCTGGAGATGACAGAGACAGGCCCTCGCAATCGACAACTCCCGCCTTATACCATAACAGATGCTTGGCTGATCCGGGAACGGTTGTCCACTGACAATGCTATCCAGTTGGTCGAGTATCGCAAGGAGGGTGTGGTGTCCGGAGCCGTCTTGCTTCGTCGCAAGCATGACCAACAGTCGCCGAACGAACGTGAAGACGGCAAGCATGTCTGACGGCGTCATCAACCGCCCGCTCACTTTCGCGGTGAGCTGCTCGAGTACCGTCATCAGCAAGGGGCTGGCAAACAATGTTCGTCCGTAAATATCGGGGGCGTCAGAGGATTGTACAAGCGCGGAGATGGCTTCCATGTAGCGATACGGAGTCTTGAGACACCGCTGGGCACAATCGTCCAGAAAGGTGACGATGGGGTCGACCTCATCCGTAAGCGGCGCACCATCAGGCGTTTCTGTGCCTTGTCCTCTGCGCACGGGGCAGAAAGGCATAGCAGCAAGCCAGATACCTACTTCATTTGGATCCTCTCGAAATAGCACAGATTCCGAGAGAACATGATGCAAAAGTTCTTTTAACGTTGTAAACAGAGTACGCACACGGCTGTTGCAGAACGTTTTTAAGAGGACGTAAAGATAAGTGTGCGATGAAGGCGCTGGGGACACGAACGATTATTTTAGATGATAAGACGGCAGGAAGATTCCACTCACCAACCTTGCCCGCCCACACGAACTGGTCGCTTCCGCTGAGGAGACGGAGGACATGGAGATGTTTCACGCTCTGCAGTGCCATGGGGGCTTCCTTCCGTTGGTCCTCGTGCTTCATCGTGTCGGCCCCGTAGTCGTCGGACAATGAGGCGAAAGATCCGTCGACCAAGTTGAGGACCAGTTTTCCGACCTCGAACCTAGCCTCGGCAACGACATCCGGCAAGCATGCTTGGTAGAGCCAAACAAGCCTCTGAGCACTCTCACCCAATAGCGCGTGCTTGGTCGTGTTCGAAGAAGCTGAGGATTGCTGGGAGAACGCAACGATGACTTGAAACTCCGGTATACGTCGCCTTGCTTCCTTTTCGACTTCTCTTCGCTGGCGACTCCATTGGCCTCTTTCCTCGTCTTCCTTCAGTGTAGTTTCCACCATTTTGAACACGCGTACTATTTCTGCAAGTTTTCGTAGGGACTTGGCTAGTGCGAGCGCGGTACAGTGTTGGACGATTGGGGTCGAAACAGCCTGTAGCCCTTTCGTAAACAGTGCCTTCGTGCCCACTGATGGAAGTACATTCCCCATGATGGTTGAAAGCGGCGGCGGCGTAGGGTCGTAAAGTTCGCTGCTAGCCGACAAGTGAAACGAATACACGGGGACCGCCTGAGAGAGTACCTCTGCTGCGAAAGCTATGTTGGCAATCCATTTTGAAGAAAGTCGAGGCTCGAGGGTGAGCGAAGCCGAGGACCAATACCTAACAAGTCATCGGTGTCAGTCATTCTGGATTGGCCCTAGAATCGACGGTGAACCCACCCGGCAACGAGTTCGGGACATGCTGCGGTCATCTTGAGCGCCAGCTCTCGTTGTCGGGGATCTTCGTTCACTTTCAACGTTCGTAATATATTTGCCAAGATCTTATTGTAGATCTTGGGCCCGTGTGTACCCTTTCGTCGAGTGCCTTCAACGTCTTCTTGGTCGGCAACCACATCCTCGTCAGTCTCGCGAGGATACCAACCGCGATCCCTAAAACAAACGCCCTGTCCTGGATGGGTACATATGGCCAAGAGGAAGTGATGGACGATATCCGCCGGAACGTGCTCTCCTCCCACCCTTTCAGGAGCAGCGCGATCATACAATTTCAAAAGCTAATCCAATCTCAGAATACGCGATTCACGCCACGTAGATTGAGAAACTTACGTGCGAGATTGTCACCTCGTTAAACAGACCCAGCTTCGTAGTCCTCTTGATTTTCGGATCCGACCAAACGCCTTCCCAACACGCCTGAAGGACCTTTTGTACAACGGTGTGTTGGTCTTGAGCTAGGCCCTTGAATATGCTTGTGAACACTTCGCGACGTTGGTCTAGGAACGCTGCCTTGATCGACGACGGTGTATCTCGGTCCACCATAGATAAAACGAATAGGATGTAATACGTGCGGATGTCTTTTCTGTCCTGTTGAGCCAAAGTTGAGCCGGCGTTGCGACCGCGACTTACCAGGTCGGACGAGGACGTCGTCCCCTCCGTTCTCCTTTCCTCTTCTACGCATGTAGAGTAGCTTTGGTAGATTCTACACAAGGATCAGTCACCGAACGGTGATGTATCACGACACCAAACCTTGTTGTCCCAGGGAAAGGCATCGAAGACCGATTTGCGTTCTCGTCCACTACCGAATGTCGAGATTGTGTTGAACAGCTTGAGCGCAGCGAGAATCTGCTCGTTATGGCCGCCACTGATATAAGAACTCAGTTTTTGTAACCATTTCGGAGAAAGAATCGCCTTGATGATGGGAACGCCGTAGGAGTGATCCGGGAGGTGATACGAGAACAGCGAGAGTAGCGAAGAGAACAGAGATGCGACAAGGGCTTGAGTCGACATCTGTAAAGTGGGTTAGTTCACAAAACCATGTCGAAGTGAGGACGGACCTCGTTGACTGCTCCCCAGATATCGAAGAGGTCTTGAGCAGCAGGTGAGTTCTCCATCCAAAGCTTGGCCAAGGAGAGACGTTCATCGTGTGGGGCTATAGTCTCGCCTGGTTTCAAGGACAGCTTAGATCGCAACGCAAAAAGGGCTGTAGGAGTGGTTTGAGGAGCGAGACGATGGTCATCAACCAGCTACGGACCTTTTGACAGTACGCTCGGATCTTGAAAAGCTTTTCGTATATCATGTACATTGGAAAATGTGAATATATCATTAATTTGCGAGCCAAACTTGGCCCTTTTGTTAGATGGACCATTTACAGGCTGAGGCATCACGAGGTCCAAACTCGCCAAATGTTGCGGACGGCTGGCGGTTGTTTGGATCCAAGGGCTTTGCCAAATAATACCCAACTCGTCTCTCGATGCATCAAAAACCAATCAAACCCCCAACGTCCGAGACTCTGTCACGGTCTGTTCAACTGCCAGGAGCTGGCTATGACGCGCTGGCAGACCTACGTCAACAAAGGTAGGCAACCTCGCAGCGTAAGCTGTCTGGTTATCCATCCAATCCAAACTTAAGATTCGAGGCCTGCCGGGGAACGCAACGATTCACGCCTGCAAACTACTCTTCTGCGTCGGCACGTTGCACAACGCTCATATACATGGATCAGACCCCGCACGTCCTCACGCGACCACGTCACGCTCTGTATCTACAACCCATGCTCACAACGCCATCGCACGTGAAACCCTCTTTTGACAAAACCCGTCGTCTTAAAAACCATGGAACGATGCGAAAAAAAAAAGCTCCCCTCGCATCTGAACATTTCAGATCCAAACACTCGGACTTCTTGCCAAGTCGAAAGCTCCACTTTACCCCTTTTAAAGATGGCCGCTCTTTTACGCCATCGAGGTTTCCTACCGACAGAAGCCCGCGATGCCATCGCGAGACATTGATGCGAACTAATCGCCGAGGAGCGGCCTTCAAGACATCCCGTCCGGTGTCCAACATCTACGGCTCCGACACGGAACGCGTCAAATCCCTCGATCATACCATCAAAAATGTCAGGACGGTGGTGCAAGACCCTACGGGGGGACTGCCCCCACGAACGACAAGACTGTAAAACTATTCGTTCGCCTTTGGTGGGCCATCCGCGGCGGCTGAACGAGTCCTCTGAGACAGCGTGTGAGCGTGCGGGAACTACGGACACGTCAAAGAGCCCTCTCACTAGCTTCTCGAAGCGACGTCACAGTTTGCCGGCCCCACTCCGGGAGCCTACGTAGTGCGAAAATGCCGTCGTGATAGGCTCCGTCTGCTCACTTAGCAGTGTCCCTGAGGTTTCAGACCAGGTCAAACGGTTCACCCCGAAACCAATACAACACTGCCGCGTCTTCGCAGCAACAGGGTCTGAATCTCGTACAGGTATTGTGGTTATATATATTGCCTAGGTACCACCCTTCGTTATCACCACACCCCTAATGTTGAGCTCATTGCATGAAATGCATCCGAGTCTCCGACAAGTTATAAGTGAGTGCCGAGCACGGAATGACCTTGTATTGAATGACACTTCCATTCTCCAACCTGACCCAGCCCTCGTGCTTGCCAGGACCCTAACAAGCAATCAGCAGTTTATGGTATATATATGATATTCCGTATGTTAACATTCTACGACTCGTCTGTACGCAGGAATGCAAAATTTTCGCGAGTTATGTACACGCTGCATTTCTCGCATGGTATTACATGATCACCACATACATTAAAGTATTTCGGCCGCCATCCATATGGCGTTTATTATTGGACATTCCCCTGCTAAGCTACTCGGGAGACAATGTAACATATCTGCAAAGACAAAGTAACGTTATCGCTTGACAGATCTACCAAAAAGCTTTGAGAGTTTGATTGGAGGACCGCAATCAAGGGTCCCGAAACCACGCTAAGCGAAACACATGCTGAGATTCAGCTTTTTCGTAACCTAGATTAGTATTTTCCATCAAGCACAACATGCCCGTTAATCCCCCTGAACGTGAACACCCGAGTAAGAACATTTGTAACGCGGATACTTCAACAGCTGGCGAACAGGTACCTATTATGAAACATCCAAAAAATTACCCAAAATCGAACCGCGACCGATTCCAGCGCCAGTCACGGAAGAATCCAATACTATGCTACATGTGTGTGGGTCATACACATGACCGACCAAAAAAGAAGCAACTGTTCGAAACGATTGAAGCTGCGGAACGAGTGTCGAAACGTCGCATATAAACCCGTTCTAGGTACATTTCTATCCTCCTCTCGTATCGTATGTGTAAGCTAGCTCAAACTACCTGGGGACTCTTTACGTCACCACTCAGCGCAGAGTACTGCTAGCCTCAACGTCAGTCAGAGCAAATCGTGTGCGCTTGCATACCGAACTCACCTCATCCCTGACGTACTCTTGCGTAGTGTCGATCTTGATGGAAATGTTGTTCGGCACGCGCTGACGAGAGAATGAGACCATATTCGACACAATCCCCAAAGAAACCTACGCCTGGTACAGTGCCGATCATGCTGTTATTCGTCTTTTGTTGCACGCCTTGGAGGGAAAGCGACATGTCATCGCTCCCAGAGTCGCCCCTCAATCCTTTGCGCGCGTTCAGGGTTGCAAGAAGGGAGTTGCAATACACTGCAGAGAGGATTAAATCAATAAGGGAACTTTCGATCACGACTGAGGACGTACGTCGGCCAAGGCAGAAGTAGAATGCGATGTAGACAAACGTGTTCGGCCATGCAGCAATCTACGCATAATCATCAACGAGCGATCACTCGAGCCACACGCCAATGCTTACGGATACCAGCGAAGCGACGGCACATATACTGGCGCACTGTCAGCAATATGCTCCTTAATTGGATCACCAAACTCACCTGGTCAAAAAACCGGTGTTGATACTGAATATGATCTAGACCGCATTCGTCTTTCGCCGAAAACGACACCATCGGCATGGACACTCACCAATTTGTTGATCATTGTGTCAGATCTGACGACATAGATATTCAGAATGCGCAGTGTGGATATTCGTGGAGATATTCACCTCCGGAAGCCAGTTCGCGACATCTGCAACAGCGAACAGAGGAACACGGCAATGAGAACGTCCCCTGCTGCGGCTATTGCATTGACCGACATCGAAAGATCCTGGGCGTACCATCAGCGTGGTGTCCGCGGGACTAAATCGACCTCGTTACCTTGAGAGAAGCCAGCTGTGTAAACGTCTGGAAGTGTAAACTGAGCGCGCATGAGCGGGACGCCAATGGAATAAATGTGAGGTCAAAACCTACGCCTTGCCAGCATAGACTACGCGGTGATGTCGGTGTCAATGTCTCCATCGATCAAGCAATCTGGGACCTACCGAGAACCAAAACTAGACGTAGTGGTCTCAGTACTGGGGAAAGTATGCCTGGGAGCATGCCACTCACCGAATTCACCGATGACTAGTGTCATCTAGGAATAAGGACTAAGAAACCATATTGCATGTCCCGAAGTGCATCACGTACCACGGAGCCAGTGGCAAGCCAACTTTTATTGCTGACTGCGAGGAAACTCAGTGGCTAAGCTCAGTTGGCAAAGGGTAGAAACGTACGCCTGTAAACGCGCATTGCTAGGAAAGACTGAACGAAGAGTGCGGTGAATCCCTAACGTGTACGATGAGCGAGGGGCGCGCAGTGAAGCCAAACGAACGTCATACATTGAAGAAGACTTCGACCTGGATTGTGAAACTGGTCAGTGACAGTAAGGGAAGGAAACGACAGCATACAATCAGACTCCTAGTGTGGAATGAGCGCCAAAATATTGTGGACGGGAACGCACTCACCAGACAATTTCCCCGAGCGCAGTTTTCGTTCCAAAGTCGGTGACGAGGTACGTATACACTAGGATGGAATGAATACACGCATATACGGGCGGCGGATGATTATACTTGCCCGTATGCGTAATCAGGGCCTGGTGGCAGCTGTCTGACACAAGAACGCCAGCAACCTGAACACAAGATTGGGATGGAACGGAAAGAGAGTATGCCCGTAAACTGACCAAAAGCTTGATATACCACGGGTCCGAAGGATAGTGATTATAGTAGTACCAGGTCTGAATGCATGTGACTAGCGTTTGCTAGTTTAATGGAGTGGAGATGAAAGCACATCAGGACGCACCTCCATATAGGCTACGGAGTGATCATGAGTACGGCGGGTGACTCAACGGTGTGTCATATACTCACGTCGCTGAGACGACGACGCCGATCAAGAAAGCGCCAAAACTGTGACTGGTGATCAATGACGATATGGGGGACGAGAGGGAAGGAACATACGTATTGTCCAAGGAGCTCATTGGTGGAGGAGAAGGGGGAAGGGGACAGGGAAGGGGGAGACGGGCGGGGTCACATATGAGATGGCAGAAAGGGCTATTTGAGAGACATTACGGGTCCGGAAGTGCTGCGTGGAAACTTTGCGGTCAGGCTGGTAAGCTGTACTTGGCAAGCTTCCGTCATTGCAAAGCGTTCAGCCGCCGTTTACACGAGGCACCATCCCTTACCCCATTCGTAACGCCGCCTTCTCATCCGATCCTCAAAACGAGGTTCCATAATACTTGCCTTCTTTTGATACTTGTCTCATCTCCATCATCCCTGGCAACGATCTCGAGCCATGCACCTTATCTATCTGGCCCTCTGCCCTTGCCAAATCCCAGTTTCTGCGCTTGTTGGTCTGAGCCTCCTTCATAGATACCATGTCTGCATCATGGCCCAATGATTGACGACTTGTGTACTTCTTCCGTTCCCAGGGAGCCAGTCGGGCTGCGCAACACAAAGGATGCGACTATTTTGGGGAACGAATTTCCGCCTTAGTCGGCTTACATAATCTCCAGCCACGGAGTGAGTGGCGATTGGCAGAAAGCCACGAATCGTCGCCAACTCAGCCATGAATATACGGTTCCGATGGCAGCACTCCCATGGGGCGCTCCATAGAGACATAGTCGGCCTTCCAAATTCACGCAGACACTAGGTAACTATGCTACTTAGACCCTTTGCGCCATCGTGCCAATACCGTGTCCCCATCGTCTGCCTTCCCTTCAGCATCCGTCCGCATTCACAACTCGCATGGGCCCCGTCGAGAAATTTCATGTCTCGTGGGTAATTTCCGCCCACGTCACATCTCAGAATCGCACAACTGTTCCAGCGATATTTTTCCCAATTTCCATCGATCCCATCAATTCATGATCGCTTCTGAAGGTTGCATGGCCTTATATATGCATATAGAATAACAGGTCAGAATGTGCAGACAACCGACCGTAACGA
>QFEI01000067.1:0-42263 GCA_003316145.1 Neoboletus magnificus | reverse complement strand
CTGTCTTGCTCGCAAACAGGTTCACCGATGATCAAGTATTGGATGGGACGTTCGTCCAAGAACTTGAAAAAGTTGCCCGGATTCTTTGCCCCTTTGTCCACTGGTAAGCAGGTGCCCATCGAATGTGATTTCCGAGAACTCAATGCGTTCTTTGATCAAAAGTCTCAATGACATGATGACATTACCTGTGGAAGGTGACTCCAGCGATGATGGTGACGCGCATGAGTGAATTCGTGGTGATTCTCGAGTCTGGCCTAAATGACCTATGAAGTATATCGGTATATTTGAGTAATCGATGATCTTGCAGTCGCCGGTACATACACCACACAGACAGAGACGACGAAAAGCATAGTATACAAACACTTGGATGCCAAACCAGGGAGCGATCAACGCATCGACGAGAGTGTTACCAGTACACATCAAGCACAACCTTCTTCGTGGCTTACAGACTGGACTCTATCCAACTGTCAGTTCATCCGCCTTTGTTCCAGTCTTAGACAACAACCGACTTGTCAGCGGTGTAAATTGGAAGGTCTCCATATTTGATTCCGCCCGTGAGATCTTGCGACCACTGGACCATCTTTGAATCCCCATAAGGAGGCAGTGCGTCGTCACCTGCGGAAACGTACTAGGGTATCAAGGTCATCAGATCATCATATCAAGGAACGAACAAAAGTGAAAAGCGTCCTTACTGGGGGCAAGCAACTGTCGCGATCGAAATGGCTCTTCTTGGTCGAGGGGACAGATACCGTCAACACCTAGGGAACAAGGACCGGTCAGTCGGTTGGTGGACGATACGGGACACTATAGACACGTACGACGACATCGCTAAACAACCAAGGTGAATTCGCCCTCCAAACGGGAGCGGCTCCGTATGAGGGGGCAGACAGCGCGTCCGTTCTGGTCCATAGATCTACCAGCCTCATCACGCGTACTTTTCCCTTGGGGTAGCACCGTCACTACCTGGACGCGCGGGAAAGATGGAAACGGAAACGGAGAATACGCACAAGGTATTTCCAGACAACCATGGGTGCGGACAAGACAATCCACATCGCGATCGTGACTGCAACACAACTGAATCGAATAAGCCATACTTGGTTGTCTACGTCATTAGTGGTGTTTTCCAGCGCTTGGAGGACGACGTAGTAGGTGGCGATGGGAGCCGCAAAGGTCAACCTCCACGAGCGAGATATCAGGATCCGCGTCGGAATGGGAGGGGAGGTTGAGACGTACATCAACATGACGACTATGTAGGCTCTCTCGAGGGTGGGCCGACAGTACTGTGACGCTAACCGGACGAGAGTCGACACGCGGATCTCCCACGTGTTGGGTGAGACCTGTACGAGGAGACGATGAGTTCCCCCAAGCGAGAGAGAGGGTAATCGTGACGAACGTAATCCTTCAACTCAAAAGGCAACGTAGGCGGGACTTGAGAGCGAGTCAATTCCTGGTCATAAGTAAGTCAGTTCTCCGGCTGCAAAAGCAGGAGATAAGCGGATGGGCTCACCACTACAACATCGGTAGTGGCTCGTTTTGGGTCAACTGAGAAAGGGACGCTCATGGCGGGATTGCTGCAAAAGTGAGAGACGGTTTCCGTTTGGTTGTGGGTAGCGAGTGAAGTCGTGAGTCGGGGAGGACCAGCTCCAAGCACTGTCTGTCGTGGCCTGCCAAAGATAAGGGACAGCAACGGACTATAAGTAGTTTGCACAAGAAAAAGGTGTTGCATCGGCGGCCATAAAGTCGGGCGACATGACAACGGTCTGGTTGGCAACAAGCTCACTCTACTTGGCATTCTTGTTTGTTGCTGGACACTGCCCTGACACCCACAAGAGCGTGATATCGGTTGCCAGTGTGGGTCATCAGAGTCGAGAGAAAAAACATTTTAGACCGGAATTACGCCAGCCCTAGCTAGCCATGGCCTGTACTAAGGTACGGGTCGTCGTTTTTCATTAATGGTCGAGTCATCGACTGCAAAAACAAGTTGCAAGGCATAAGTAAAGCTCGTCACTCTTTCCTAAGCTGGGCGATCGGTAGGCGGTATATGGGCAGAGTGAAGTATTTTCGTGTCCCTCCCCATCGTCCATCGTCTCCTGGGTCGTCCACTCCAACCTCGACATCATGCCAATGGACATCGGTTCCGATTTCGGACAGGTGACAGTCGGACACGCGAGTATAAACGTCGTAGAAAAGCGCACCTTGACACCTCTGGTGAGCATCCATCTAGAAGCCCGAAGAGATAAAGCCTCGGACATACTCGTCGCGGCAAATCCATTGAAAAAACTAAACCGGGCGTCGGGCCCGTCTAGAAGATCTGGTAGGCGTTTGAAGAACTTGTAAAACTCTGCAGATGTGCTAAGGGTCACACTTTGGTTGAGGACGCTGATCTCACCGTCGTAGTGTTCCGCGAATGTGTCGATGTAGATGACATCAAACTTGCCCAGCCCGAGAAACTCATCGCTGGAGAGTACGTCTTGCCACTTGCCTTTCAGGATTCTGACGTCCGCCTTCTCATGCCATCCCCTTTCTTCCAAATGAGCCAGGACATCGGGGTGTGCTTCGATGATGCCATGGAGAGATGGTGGTTTCGAGAGAGATTGAAACATGGAGTCGATCTTGACAAACGTCAGACACGATCACGTAGAGCGGAGGCGGGATTCACGAACGATACCCAGACCAAATCCGATGTTGAGAACCTTGAGTCCATCGTCCAGCTTTGGGTGACCAGAACAAAGCTCGTCGACTGTTTTACGCACTGGGCACTGTCGTATGCAACACGCACGTGGTCGGAGTCAAACTGCTTACTGATCTCACGTTCCCACCCCATCATAACGCCTACCTCTCCACCATCCTCGAGTTTGAGAAGGCATATTTCTTGACCCTTGGCATCTTTGGTGTATTGTAAGCGCGAAGCCAGGAAGGCATCGGTGGATGCAGCTGCCGAGGCATCATCTTCACGGATCACCAAGGAGGAGGGTGCTTCGATCAGTGATGACTTTGAAGAGACAAGTGTAAGAAGCAATTCTGCCAGAGGTTTAACAACAGCGAACGGAATGCGATTGTGCATGAAGCACCTGCACGAATGCCAGCGTCACGAATGAGGGTATAACACGCGTTGTTATTCATGGACAAGGCAATGTCGCCTGCCGTATTCCCGAGGTTGTCCACTGATTACAGGCGATGTGAGGGTTGGAGAAGGAGAAGAGAGAAGAGGGACTTGCCTGCGTTCCACAGTGCGCCTTCTTCGAGGAGGATCTTTACGAGCTGGTCGTTGCCGACATACGCGGCAGCGTGGAGAGGGGAGGTTCCTTCGTTGTCCTGGAACCAGAGTGGTACGCCGGCGTCGATGAGGTCTTGAATGTTGTCCATGGGCTCCTTCTCGAGGATCGCCTGGATCAGGGTGGTTCCCAGTTCTGTGAGGGTGTTTATTTCTTCCATAAGCTGGACATCTTCGATTATCTGAACATCTGGGTCGTGAGGGCTGTTCCCGCTCATTGTGAACGCTGGTCTTGGGAGGGGTCGCTTCTATTGTCAGGGGACAAGGTAGAACGGGGTCACTTTATTCATTGCCTTGATAGAACTGATGTACTCACTCACTGGCAGGAGTCGGAGAAAGGATTGATACGGACTAGCGATCAATGATAGTAGATTACATAATGTGATGCTTTGGCTTGACTGGCTACCGTCATGTCGGAATATTGGGTGTCGCACAAACGGTACCACTGCAAGTACTGTAACATCTACATCGCGGACGACAAGCCATCACGACAACAGCACGAGAATGGACTGCGACACAAAGGGAACGTGGAACGGTTCGTGAGGGGGCTGTACAAGGAAGGGGAAAAGCGAGTGAGGGAGAGAGAGGAGGAGAAGGGGATCATGGCGAGCGTTGGGAAGGTGTGTCTGGTGGATTGCTGTTGCGGCGGCACTGACATTCGATGACAGGCAGCAGAGGCGGCGTATGCGCTGGATGTCGCGTCTGGACGTGCAGGAGGGAGCTCGTCGGAAGGAGCTCGTCGGCAAGCGGCCCCACCAAAGATAAAGGCGAAGATGGTGAAACCGTCTGACCCGTATGCAAACTACAGCACCGCAGCGTCGCTTGGATACACAGACCCTGACGCAGACGAGGCGCAGCAAAGGACGCACGCGGGCACACCGGGGGCATGGACGGTGGTGGCAAAGACGGCGGAGGAGACAAAGGGAGAGGAGGGAGGGCAAGGGGAGAAACGGAAGGCAGCGGAGGCGGGGGAGGAGGACGTGCGGGCGTTCAAGTTGCGGAGGAAAACCGTCGCTGTCGGACTCGGCGAGATCTGCGACCCGGGAGAGTCGAGCCGGCCCGGTTCGAAGGCGGAACCGAGCGAGGCTGAGCCGAGTCTATTCCGGAAACGGAAAAGTCGATCGTTTCGGTAGTGACTGTAACGCGTAGGACGGATGTCAAACCCTCCTGCCAATCGAACATTTTTTTGACGATGATGGCAAACGCCAGCACGAGCGAACCCCCCGCATCATCACTGGACAAGTCTTCGCTGTCTTTCGCGGCATCTCCACCCCATGTCCAATACAGGCTATACAAGACCAGGTTCGTCGGCCTACTGGGCTTCGTGCGTCTTTCCCGCGTTTTTTTTGCATCTCTTCTCACTGTGGCCCAGGTTGTCCTCGCCTTCGTCACTGGCATGCCATGGGCCTGGTTCGGTCCGATTTCCACAGAAAGTACTGCTCTACCGTCCTTGCCGACATAGCAAACTCATTCGTCATTTCAGCTGCCACAGAATTTGACATTACAGTAGACCAAGTCAACTGGCTTGGTAACATCCTCTCCTTTGTATTTATCCCCGTTTCGCTCCTTATCCCTATCTTTTGCTCTCGGTTTGGCATCGCTCGTTGTGTATGTCTCCCATCCGTCCCATCCTCCCACCCTTATTTCCTCCCCGCTAGGCTCAAATTGGTGCCCTCATGACCCTCGTCTCCGGATGGGTTCGTTATGCTGCCACCTCTACCTCCCTGTCGTCCCAGTCCGCCTACGCCCTTCTCATCTTTGGTCAGGTAATATCACATTGCTTCACATCACCCCACATCGTCTCATCCTCTTTATACAAAAGGCATTCTCTGCAATTGCACAACCCGTCTTTCAGGTCCTCGGTCCCATGTATTCTGAAAAATGGTTCGATCTCAAGGGCCGCATTACCGCAACCATGACCATCGCAATCGGTCTGTCCATTCCCCATTCCCCCTCCCCAGCCTTCTCATTCTCCTGTCTATTCAGCCAATCCAATAGGCAGCGCAATCGGCCAATTGCTCGCTCCCCTCGTCGGCACTGCCCGTCATTCTGTCAGTCATCCCTATTATATCATCCTATCCTTCTGCTTGCCATTGATACTCATTACTTCACCATCCCCTTAGGTTTTGGTTTTAGCGATCATCTCCACAGCTGCTATACCCGCCGTTCTCTTCGTCGCCGATGCCCCCCCTACTCCCCCCAGTAAGCCCCCAACCCTTGCCCTACCTCCCTGATTCGATCTTGGTCATCTCAGCCTATGCTGGTTCCAAACCCCCTCAAAGCCTTGGATCTCTCTGCCGTGCCATCTTGGGTTGGTCGGTGCCACCAGATGCATACATGACCTTGCACGAACGCCTCGACTTTGTCATCGTCGCTCTCCTTTTTGGAGTATTGGTTGGCGCTGACAATGCTCTTAGTGTTTTGTCTGCCGAGTGGTTCGTAAGTACCATTTTTCGCCTGTCTGTCCATCCGCACAACTCTGCACTCGTCCGCCTCCCAGGAACCCATGGGATATTCGGACCCAGTCGCTGGACTAATGGGTGCATCCTTGCTACTTTCGGGCGTCGTCGCGGCAATCGTCACTGCACCGTTATTCGACCGAATCTTCACACACAGGCTCGGCATCACTCTCAAGATTCTCGTCCCAATCGTGGCAGTTGGTTGGTTTTCCTTGATCTGGGCTAGTAGGCTTCGTTTTTTTCCCTACCCTCCCACCGCCCTGACCACCACAAGTCCGCCCAAATAACACCGTAGCTCTGTTTGTCATTTTCGTCGTCATCGGGATATGCTCTCTGACGATGCTCCCTATCGCCTTGGAGCTTGGAGTTGAGCTAACGAGGAATGCAGATGCGAGCGCTGCCATTATATGGTGCAGGTAAGCATACATTTGCAGCACACTTCAGCTGCACTCATGCCTTACAGTGGGAACTTGTTTGGTATCATCTTCATCCTTGGTATGTTTGCTTTCGTCTTTTGTCTGGTGTACTCGTCAACTTACTTCGATCCAGTGGAAGGCGCGCTTCGTGCCTCCGCAACCGCAAACCCACCATACAACATGAACAATGCTCTTATCTTCCATGGGACGACCGTTATGGTTTTCGGAGTGATTGTATTCTTTGTGCGCGCACGGCAAGCCCGCCGAGAATTGGACGAGACTATGGCCGCAGAAGATGTTGTCCCCATGGTTTCCAATCTTAGTACCATTGGAGAAGTCGAAGGAGCAATGGAAGCGCTCAAAATAGTGAAGGATCCCTCGTGATGGTCTGCGTGGACAAGGAGCTAGATGTAAGGAGTGGACAGGGAGAAGAACAGGCTTTCACGGGTATGACATGTGAGATGGAGACATCTAAACTCGACTCGGTGGTTTGTGGAATGCTTTGCTGACTTGACACTTATATACCTCACTTTTTGTTTTGTTTTTAACCCTTGCTTATTGTCCGATGGGGTAGGCAGCGTCCCTTGCTGGACAGCCCGTACAGTAGATGGGCAACGTATGCGCGACTATATAGTATGGGACTGTCGTTATACCATACTTATGCATGCTCCCCTATACTGCCCACATTAGCTCAGACTATCCAGGAATCTATTGCTCTGGATAACATACTGTCATTGCTCACTCGCTTTTTTAAAACCCTGAAAGTACTTTTCCCTGAAATCCTTGTGGGCTGGTGCATGCGATCTTGCCACATTATTAATGTCAGCAGAATCGAACGTGGGTTGTGGGTAATTCCCTGTCGTCGCCTTGCGGATCGTGATAAGCTACGAGCATCGAATCAGTCCACGTTACACTGTCCAAAGCAGTTCGCGATATCCCACCCGTCGACCCCAACTCCCAAATCCTTGCACGGAATTCGCCACGAGTTCCATTCCCTCGCAGAGCGCGGCTTGGACATCCACCTCCTCGTACGTCTCTGTCACTGTAGGCAGGAAAAACACGAGCAATCCCCTTGGTTTGAGTTGGTAGCGAGCAAAGAGAATGAGATCGGCGATCAGGGCGGAGAGCTCGTATGGTTTCGTCGGTGGGATGTGTGGTTCATTCGGATCCCTGGAACGCATCCAGGTTGGTGTCCATGAGCAAGGATTTGTGGAGGACTTACGGTCGGGGAATCTGAGGGGGTGGCCTGTCATCACGGAGTTTTTTGCGTCCGAGGCGCTTGGCCCCAGCCCGTACGCCGTCTGTTCCATACATCAGACTCTGGCTCGTTCGGCAGACCAAGTGTATGATTGGATCAGGGGACATACACGGTGGGTCGGTGATGATAGCATCAAAGAGCCCGCCACATCTCCAAGGATGGCGCGTGACGTCGAACGTGCAGAGGTCTACGATCCGCTGTGCGACCCCATACTGAGCGGCTGCGCGGATGATACCCGGGGTATTAGCTTCAGAACAACGTCAGTTCGGGACACTGCATCCGCGCGGACCAGGGAGGCGAGGACGCGACCTTTTCCGCGCATTTGTCGACCATCAATGTCAGACCCGTACACGTGTGCTCCAAAATATGCTGTCGTCTGGTCACGATGTCGAGTCATTTATGCGCACGCTTGTGTACCTATGCATCAGGGTACGCACGTAGGCCATGCTTCCGGTTCCGATGAAAGGGTCATACATGAGCTTTCCCGGTGCGGCCTACTACGGCTCGAGCGGCTGGTCCGTTATCACGACTAGAGGTAGCTCACCTGCGTCTGGTTGGCCATCAGCAGTGATATCTCCGCTTCCATGCTCGTGTTCCCAAAGTATGCTCGCTTTTTCACGTCGAACGTCCCGATGAGGGACCGCGCCGTACCCTCCGCGACCTGGCAGTGGGCATGACATGGTGCTAGACGAACGAAGGAATGATCGAGTAGAAACGCACCAACCGGCCGAAGTAAGCTTGCTTGAATTCATCGTCTACGTTTCGGTGCCCGTCAGGTCGGCGATCATCCTCGTCTGAATCCACATGCAGAGACGTCAGCCGTGGTTTCGAGCGGTCATACGACACGCACATTCTTCAAACACCCCGAGCGTAATCTCTGGTCTTTTCATCTCGATCTTGCCCAAAAAGTCCATGTAGGCAAAACTTTCGATCACGTTGCGCTGCCGACGTTGAGAAAGCCCATGGTTGTATCCAATCACGGTGAATTTGAAGGAGGTATCTGGGATATAGCGCTCCCAGCGAGATCGAACGCGTTTGTTCCCTTCGTGTAGCTCATCATAGGTGGACCCTTGTGCGTAGAATTCGTAGATCGACCTAGTAAAGGGAGGATGAGCGACCCGTCGGGGCAGTCAAGGTCTTTGGGGGGCGTACTTGATCAAAATACACCTGTTTGCGAGAAGCTTCGCATGCGCCTCTTCCTCCAACCTGAGAATCATGAACGGTCGCTTGACGGCGTTGGCGACATCCTCGGTAGTATAATGATCGAATCCGACCTGGAAGTCATGGAGTTCTGCTATGGACCGGAGCTCTGGGACGCGGAATTCCTCATGCGCTTGAGCAAAGACGAAGAGATAGTCGGAAGGTGCCATCTCGTCGGACTATGTGTGATCGAAGAGCTCGGAGCGCGTCTTGAAAGGGTCTTCCGAGACACGCACAATGCGTGCTGGACGACTCGGAAACACCCAAATTACTTAACCTTTGATGTCTACCATCAACCCAAGTCTGGGACACGTCGTGCAAGTTGTCGTAGGCTCTATTGACGAGGACAGCCGTAAGCTCCTACGACCTCTTTATCGGATGGGCCTGGTACTGATGTCTAGGATACCTGCAAACACAGTCGAGGAAGGAATCGACAAGCTTCGTGCGCTGTTCCCCGACACGACGCTCTTGGCTGCGCTTGACCTCGTCGACCGCGAGAGCGGTATGTAGCCTCCCCCATCATACGCGTTCGCACCACCCAAGATTGTCGATCTGCAGTGCTCAAGTACCGGACGCCGTGGGGGAGATGCCACTACGAAGTCCTCGGGTCCACCGCGACGTACAGCGTCTTCCCCCGTCTGGGTTGGTCGCCGCACATGTCTTGTTACTGCACCTGCCCTGCCTTCGCGTTCGCGGTCCTGATGAACGAGTCTCATCTGATGGTAAGCCTGTATATTATGATGCTTCCGAGTACCCCACATCATGGTCGAGCTCCGCTACCAGTGCAAGCATGTGCTCGCTGTCCGTCTTGCAGAACAACTCTCGAAGTGCATCGAACGTCCCGTCAGTGACGACGATCTCCTTGCGAGGCTCACGTCCCACGTTCAGTAGGAGAAGCAATGTACGGATATATAAGTATCAAACTAAGCTTGTGTGCACCGAACCCGAGTACTCTATCATTATTAACAAATAGAGTATAACATATTTAACCTTGGACTGTCCCCAGAACGCGCTGCGCCGGGATATGGGGTCACAATGACCGGAGCAAGCTCTCTACCTCACGACTGGACGACTCTCTTCCGCCTCTTCCTTTCTCTTGATCCTCCCCCAAAGAAGTGATGCGTATTGTTCTAACTCCTCAACCAGGGTCACGATCTCACCCTGGGTCGGTATCGTGCTGACTTCCATATCATCGCCCTCTAAGTTGTCGTCGGAACTCTCATCGTCGGTCGAATCCTCCATGTCTACATCCGAGTCCGGAGACTGCGTGCGGGCGCCGGAAGGGGCCCTGACATTCCGGTTAGACATCTCCGAATTGTCTTCAAGGGCTGCCTTGAAGTGAACCCAAGACGCCAGCTTCGTAATTTCCTCGGGCTCCCAGAATCCCCACCACTGTTCTTCGTCATTGTCATTGTCATTGTCGTCATCGTCGTCATCCTCGCTATCGTCGTCAGCAAGAGTACGTTCTGCGACCGGAGGTCTCTTCCCCCAAACAGCAACAAACCAGGACCACCTTCTGAGAGCACGACGGTCTTCTTCGGACGGTACCAGGGGCTTGCGACGGGACCTTGATGATCTGTGGACACGTCCCTGGGAATACGACTGAAGCAGGTCTAGAGCATCTTCGCGCTCGTTCATCCCTGGGGTGAGAGCCCAGTATACGCGCCCCTCTATGTCTCTCCCCAAAGGTGAGATTCGAGGAATGTTCGCGTACGAAGTCACCTTCAGCGCATCGTCGATAGCTGCCACGATGCGCTTATGGTACTCTGTTCTTGATTTGTCCAGCTGCAAACTCGTGTTAACAATGTGATTCGGTGGTGGAAGAGACAGACAATTACCCGTTTCCCTCTCTTTTTTTCGCGCTCCTTTTCCTGTTCAAATCGCTCGTTCTCAATGCGGTGCGCTTCTCGCGCCTCCTTGGCCCGTTCCCTGGACTCTTGGATTCCCGCTTCGAGTTCCTGTCTCACTGCTTCAGATTCGACAACAACATTGACGAACGTGGAAATGACAGGAACAAGCTGAGCCGTGCGGAGAACGCTAATACTCCCTGTGTTGGACTGATTGACTCCGCTACGTGTCCGGATGATAGAAACGGACTCTGGAGGAGGCAAAGGGTTCGGAAAAGTAAGTGAAAAGCTGGTGGAGGTGGAACGAGAAGATGTGGTTGTGTTCTTTTGCCAGTCGCGCAGAGTTGCAAGAGTAGCCCATATCTTGTTAAGGTGTGCACCGCTTTCTCGTATTGATTTTACGGTAGCCTTCAGATGCTACGAGTTCGTTTGGGATGAGTGATGCTGCATATATGTACAGTGGGGCCTACCTTCTCGCGATCTCCTTTAGCGTCTACCATATTCAAGAGACCAAGAAGGAGCGATTTGAGACAAGCTTCACTGACCCACGGGACGAGATCGTCGTCCTCATCTTCGAGATTGCGAATTCGTGACGGTCTTATTTCATCTAGTTCATCCAGATGGCTACGGGAGAGCTCCAAGATAGAAGAAAATCGCAGAGCAAACTCGCGGATGTTGGTGCGTTCCTCGGCCTCAGTTCGTGATAGAGTAGTACCCACGCGTGTCCAGATAGGCTTTGCGAGCAGCTTCGGCTTAGGGAGAGTCTTAACCTTGGCTTTGGGTCCTGTTTCCGACTTTGAAGACTGTGCAGTCTGCCTGGCGTTACCTTTGACCGGCGCTGAAAGGGATCTGTTGTTACTGTTGTGCTTCGAGGCAACGCCGTGCACTGCCTGTTGTTGTTTTGTCTTCCCCTCACCCGGCTTGTGTGCCATCGGACCCTAGAGAGCGGATCAGATGCGTTGTTGACCATGGCGCAGTGAACTCACGGCGGCCTCGGGGTCTTGACGTAGCACATCGGCGGCCGAGGTGAGACCAGATTGGCGTGCTGCATTGGCGAGATTCCTAGAAATGGGTATTAGTTTGAATTTCATTTAGAGGACGGCCGCGAACCCTGTTGGTTGCAAGCCCTTGGCCTTTCTGCACGCAACGCAGTTGCAAACGTCATCACATCGTGGGCACCTGATGGCAAGTCATTGATCTGTGACATCCGGCAGAATGGGACGGAATGCCTGAAGTGATAGCCCACTCCGTGGACATGGTTATCCTGGTCTGTTTCACCATCGGCAAGAATGTCTTCGAGAAGAAGACCGTAGCGATTCTTGAGACAAGGCTTGCAGTACTTGGCGTTGCACCTGCGACCCTTGCGGTCTTTTGCGGTGCAACGGACAGAAACTGAGGACGATGTGAGTGCGTGGGCCGCAGGGAGAAGGGGGTGAGACGGACCCGTGGCGTCACGTTTCTTGTTGCATTGATGGCAGTAGACGAAGCCGTTGGGAAACTCGTCGGTCGCGTTCGCGACGGGCTGTGGCATTGTGCCTTTTGGATGTTTGTGCTTCTTGGTTGCTGGTTGGTCGGCAACGGGGGCCTCAACATCGGGCTTTCGCTTGTTATGGGCAGGTGCGGGGGGCGTGCTGGAGCTCATCTGAGAGGGAGGTGAACGGAGCAACGCGTTTTCTTTGTGGCCCACTGATGACACGTGCGGGAGATGCTTGAGTGGGCCCCGCGACGATGGCAGCTCGACGAACACCTGCGACAGTCTGCGCGCCGTGCCACCCATCGTCGACAACGTTCGACCGCCGTTCTCGTCGTGCTCAACGTTGTTCGCGACGCGTCCAAAGTCGAGTCCGCCGCTTGCTTGGTTTCATTGGCACGGTCACGTGCGCATTCATTTCTAGGCCTACCCTCAACAGAAAATCTTCGCTCGGACACAGGTCGGACAATTCAAGGTCCCTCAAATACATTTTCCATGTCCCACGCAGACCACACACGAGACCCCTGGTAATGGCCTCATTCTCCTCCAAAACCTCACTGACGACCGTCTCAGCCCATGGGTAATCCTCAATGACTTTGGAGGTGCCTTTGCAATGGGTGCCGTGGGTGGTGGTATATGGCACGGCATAAAGGGCGCTCGAAATTCTCCGCGAGTACGCGCCTCAATCCCTCTTCCTTCACTCGCTGACCTCTCCTCATAGGGTGAGCGTCTCGTGGGTGCCATCTCGACAATAAAGGCCCGAGCGCCTGTGACCGGGGGTAACTTTGGGGTCTGGGGCGGCATGTTCTCAACATTCGACTGTGCAGTCAAGGGCTGGCGGCAAAAAGAGGACGCTTGGAATGCCATCATCTCTGGTTTCATGACCGGCGGTTGCTTAGCTGCTCGCAGTGAGTCCTTTTGACACCCGAGTCTCTCCCGGAGCCACATTTGTCGTCATCTCTGCGCGCTCGGATCATTCGCTTATGCAATCCCAGGTGGCCCAAAATCCGCTCTTGGATCAGCCATTGCTTGTGGCATTCTACTCGGTGTCTTCGAGGGTGTCGGTGTCCTACTTTCCCGTGTCTTCAGCGAGGGAACACGACCACAACTACCTCCACGTACGTGTCTCCTCTCTTTCAATGACATCCCACTTAAGACCACCCCCCAGTACCAGAAAACATGGCGCCACAGACTTCACCCGCCAGCAACTAGACGTTACATATTTTATCTTGCTTTACTACCCATCTCAATGTATAATCGCCATTCAATGCATGGATACTTTGGCCAATGGCAAGGCACGTATATTTTATTTGCAAACTCCAGAGTGCAATCTACTCCAACGAGTCATTGGTATCATGCTCTCGTTGCAACTTTCCGGATTACTTGCCTCGTACAGGGTTTAACATCAGACTGGCTGCGGTGCATCACGGCCTTTCGGTCAAGATTGCAACCAGAAACTCCTCTTCCAGTACGTTTGTTTCTCCCGTTGACGCTGTAAAAGCCATTCTTTTTCGTAAGACTGTCGCAAGTCCGCAGAGCTCATGTCAAGCGTAGGCGACGCAACGTCGACCGTCCTTCCGATGTCCTCCCCGATCTCACGGACGAGCACAACCAATACCGAGCCTCTCTATACTTCCGCAAATGAGCTGCACGCTCCTCGGCCTCCAATGCCGGGTGTTGCCGGCCCTCGGAAAATGTCCCTCGCTCACAATACAGGACCGTATATCGGGGCATATAACAATTCTGCCCTTGAGCAGGCATTCGAGTATGCAGACGAACGTGGAGATCCCATAGCCCACGAGCCTTACCTGTCGATCGACCAAGTCCTGAGCTCCGGTCATGTGCCGACGCTGCGGAGGCAGTCAACGAAGCAGTTGATACATCGATTCGAATCCATGATGGACGCGGCAGAGACGGTTCAAGTCAAGAGACTCCCTGGTTCTGATCGCGCATCCTCAGAGACCGACTCGCGCGACATGCACCGACCTTTTCTCTCCGTTGCGTCCCACAAGAGTAAGAGAAGATCTCTGAGTAACTCCTTGCGAAACTTCATGTCCGTCTTCAAGAAGAAGAGAGACAAGGAATCAGATGACGACGAACATGTTCCGCCTTATCACTCTCCTGAACTACATATCGCCGCACCGGAGGAGCCCGCATCTCTTCCAAAGCCCCAGATGGTCTCGCGTCCCTCGGGGAGAGAAATGCCTTCATCCCTCAACAGAACCGGGCCCGTACTCTCTGGCCCTCTACTTTACCTCTCGCAGCTGCCATCTCATCCTGCTATCTGGATGTCATGCACGGTGGTATTATACGGCTCTCATTTACTGATTACTTGGTATGTGATGCATGACACCCCTTCCAACCACATCATCCAGTTAGACGGATTTATGGATGTACGCTCGGTCAATGAACGGGTGTCACGACCCGATAATGAAGGTGATCTGAAGACCTTTGAGTTATCCTTTGAGGGTCGACCGAGAGAAACCTTTGCCGCGACTTCTAGTCAGGATCGTGCGCGATGGGTTGGTGCGATCTGGTGAGATCCAACTCTGATCCCTGTTCCCAAGTCTCACTTCGATGCAGGGATGCAGTCCTCAGTTCACAACGCGGAAGTGAAATTGCGCGCATGTCGAAGCGCAATGAGGTCCTTAGTATCAGAACAGATGTTACCCCTGAACACAAAGAAATCGATCAATGCCTACAATCTGCACCCCTTGAAGAAGCACGCTCTGAATATACATCTTCTAGCGCGCCGAAAACGCCTTCGGCTCAGCCAGCGTCGCCACCTACACCAGTTGCCAAGTCACCACGTCACACACTTTCTCCATTGTCTATCTCTCCACCTCGTCCCCCATCCCAATTCTCCAATTCTCACTCCCGGTCTAAAAGCCCTTCTATCGCCAACCTTGGAACATTGTCCGTGGTTACGCAACGCCTTGCCCAAATTGAGCGCTTGGAACTCGCAAGTCCAGCAGCGAGTGCTGTCACTTCATCCAGCGTGGGTACCGCTCTCCGGCGTGCGCAAATCAACCACCCAACGCACCAAGAGCGTCCATTCGCAGAGATTGAGAAGCTCCAGGAAGAGAATGTGGGAGGGGGCTTAAGCAAAGTCGTAGAGACCCCTTCAACAGACGCTTCTATCGTGATTCCACTTCCCAAGCCACCAGACGTGCCGCCTTTCGAGACCGCCTCCGCGCGAAGTGCATTTCGGAGGAATCGTACAGAGCGCTGGTCATCACCTGCACCGACACCGCCAAGTTCGCCCACGAAAGCATCTACGTCACTCGCAACACCAGTAGCTACTTTGTGGGCTAAACTCTCAGAGCCCGCGATTCGAGAACACGTCGAGAACCCGCTGACGTCCCCGCTCGCCGTTTGTGTGGAGCCTCAGTTGGCGCCCTTAGCAGAGCTTATCAAGGATACTGCTGCGAAGCACTACGACCAAACAGCTGGATTGGGTGAACAGATCATTTCGCTCCAGCGAGACATACATGTTCTCCCAAGCGAAATACAGGTCTTGTTGGAGCAAGCAGTGGCTGCAGCGGCCAAACCAACATCCAACTCAAACGGCCACATCGACAACGAGAGTTTGCAGGATGTCTTGACCAACCTCAAAGAGCTGAGGAAGCAGATCCTAACGAATTCAAAACATCCACAGATGGATTCGTTAGTGACGATGTTTGAGGGCTTGCAGATCCAACTTGCAACGCTGGTTCCACTTCTTATGGAGAAGCTAGCGTCCATCGAACAAGGGCAGACGCAACTACAACTTCAAGTGACACAAGAGATCGAACAACCTCCTTCAACGCGTGCCAGAAGTACGGGGAATCTAGATATTCATCCTCACTCAGCTCGCCCCTCTTCGCCGACTGAGAGCGGTCTTCGGGACGGGTCCCGCCATACTTCCGTCGATTTATCAGACATACATTCGAAACTTGACGAACTTGCATCTCTGTACAGATCCTGTATCCCTACGGTTTCCACAGAAAAGGAGATCCACGGCATCCCCTCGTCGCAAAGTTCGGATGCTAATTCAGAGAAGGTTTGCTGTTGCCATTCGCGCACCCTCAAGCTCACTCTACCATCTCTTGTAGCTCCAGGCAATATTGGATCATCTTAAGTTGGACGAAGAACAGCGGAAGCTCCAGCTCGACCAACAGACTGACAGTGTTCGTTATCTCAATGAATTGAACTCGGTATGTATCAGTCACAACTTCCAGTCTTTCCGTGAGCTATTGAAACTATTGCAACCTCTGTAGTGGCTCGAGACCTTCGTCAATGGCGGCACTGCTCATATCCGATTAGTAGCTGCAAATGTTGAACAACTTTGCTCCCATCTTGGCATTTCCTCAGAGAGTGACACCGCTGACGGACAACCCTCTGGCCAAGGAATGCTCAGCGAGATCAGACATCTTATATCATCCGTCCAGACCAAAGCTTTGGGTGAAGGTCAGCTGCAAGTATCCGTCGGTGAACTGATGGACACGGTCAGAGAACAGATGAAGAAAGGCACTGAACAACGGGCCGCGTTTGGTGCGGTCTTCCAGGCACTGGTTTTTAGTCGTCCGTGCTGACTCGGAGCTGTGGCCGGGATTCGTAGTGACGGATTCCGTGCTCGAGATCATCAATCGGCAGCGACACGAGCAAGAACAGATGCTCCGGGCCCTCTCGACAGGTAGGCATCTATTGCTCGATTCGAGACACTCTCATTGTCTCCACATTTTCCCGCAGAGCTCACGAACGAGATTCGTGGCGAAAGACTACGATTCGTGGAAGCCATGAAGGAGGCTACAGCTATCAACGTCCAAGGTGAGCCGGATAGTGGATAGAAGGGAGCGCCTCGTTGATATGACGTAGCGCATGTCGAGCACTTCAAAGCAGAGCTGAGCCGAGAGGTGGCCGCGATGACTCAGGATGTCGGAAGACTCCACCAGGAAAAACAGGTGATTGAACAGCAGATTGCAGATTTGTTTGCGTTTTATTCAAAGCAGAAACAAGAGGCAGAGGTTCGTCTCGCCTATATTGAGTACGATCCGGCTGAGACCTTGGCATTGTTCAATCCACAGAATAACGCACGCCGTAATGTACCTCCGAGGTCAGCGGGGTTCAGTAATTTGCAGAATTTGCCCTCGTCGACAGCGAAGCGACCACGGCGGCCATTGCCCCATCCTGTTTTCCAAAGGAAAGATTAAAGTGTGGTGTGCTGCGAAACCGCGGGATAGTGGAAATGCCGAAGGCCGAGGGGACGGAGTTGAGCAATATTATATTACTGTGGGCCGGGTGTGTCTACATCTAATTGCTCCAGCTTGAAGAATTCCGTTGTGTTAATGAGCGTGATCTTCTCGTGAGAGTGAGAGGAACTTCCTTGCATCTTCCCAGCCCATCCTTTCTCGCTCTTTCCCGAGTAGCGCACCTCTACGCACCTCCTCGGCATCGATGACATTCCAATCATCGTACTGGATAACCAGCCCATCCTTTATGCCTTGTTTGATCTCCTCGGGGGGATCCTCGGGACCATGAACAAGGCTTGACATGAGAGTATTAGGTACCACCTCGTTCGGTGCCATATCCATATCCCCGGTGCTGCCAGACATAATGTCGGATAGAATTGTATCAGCAACTGCGTATGCGTCCATCATTGTCGTGGCCAGCACGCCTTTAGCGCCGTTAGCACTCCATCCGGAAGCATACATATTTCTCAGGGGAATGCCAGACTCGGATAGAATGCGGCCCCCGCGTGCTCGGAGGCGGGCGGAGGAGGGATGGAAGAAAGCCGTGGCTGGATCTACACGGAAGCCGAGCGACGTGACAACGAGGGAAGTAGTGAGCATGGAAGTCTGATCTGTCGAGATTGCGCGACCAGTAGAAGGATCAAGAAAGGTGTGTGCGAGAGTGAGCTCGGCAGCGGCAGGGGAAGAACGGGACGGCACAAGGGCGGTAGGCATGCGATAGAAATCGAGAGACCAAGTCTTCTGGGTACTTCCAAACTGACTCTGAGAGCCTTTGTGAAGAAGCTCTAATGTACGACGCTGTTGGCGAGACAAGGTTGTCCCCTGTGGGAAGCTGAGGAGGGAGGGGTCGAGAGGGACCATGGAAACATCTGGGAGGTGCATCATCTCGCGCAGTTCCTTGTTCGTGAAAGCTGCCTCTAATGGACCGCGTCTGCCGATGATAGAGACATGCTTGAGAGTGGACCGGGAGAGGACATCGAGAACATGTTCAGGGACATCGTATTTCTTGAGAACAGAGGGTGATGTAAGAAGCATGCGAGCGATGTCGAGAGAGACGTTTCCATTGCCAATGAGAGTGAGGTGGGCGATCTTGTCAAGGGCAGGGGCAGGTGGGTTGGAGGGATGTCGGGTGTACCAGTGCACAAGAGAGAGTGCGGGAAGGCAATGTGAGGACGGGGGTACGTCTGGATGGAGAGTCGGAAGCGTGCATCCGGTTGCGAACAGGAGGTGTGTGTAGTTCTGGAGGAGGGACGAGAGTGGAAGGGGGAGCGAGTGCGGGATTGCGGTGGGTAGCGCGCTGCCGACATGGACGTTGCCAAAGAATCGGAAACGCGGGTCAGCAGCGGCTTGGTCAAACTTGTGCGTGCAGTTCTTGGACACTGTGAGCGGGGACAGACGAAAGCGACGTCGTGCACGTACCTTGACCTCTGGATGGTCTGGGGCGACACCATAACGCACGAGGCCGTGTGGTGCCCAGAGACGGTCGAAGATGTGCACTCTCAGCGATGGCGAGGACGGGTCAGCGTGGGGCACGAGCGAGAGCAACCGCGAGGCCACGTAGAACGCGGATGGCCCGCCGCCGACGATGGCGAGCTTGGCCGATGGTGGCATACCAGTGGGACTTGAACACGTCCACCATGCAGGCAGCACTCAACGCCGCTGCACTCAAACGTACGTCCTCGGCTCGTTCACTGCTCAGATACAGACTCATTCAACGAGAAGCGTTCATCAGGGCATTGACATGTCTCTCGCGATACGGCGATGACCTCGTCTTATATGCAGACGCGCAACACTTCACACTGAGCACGACAAACTCCTCGCTCTCTGCATACTGTCGCTTCAGGTATGGGAGGATGTTCTTTTCAAGATACCGCGTGGGTGGTGGCGTGAACGGGGCGGGCCCGTCGGCCGGCAGCATCAACGAACCTCAAGATGTCAAGGGTCAGCTGCTCGTAAAGGTGCGTTGCCTGTGCACCCAGAACCGTATATGCCCCAACCCAGTTCTTGTAGACATTGCTATCGATATTCAAGCACAGGACCATCGAAAAGACAGTTGAACGGTGCGAGTTGGTCATCGTTGAGGGCCCCTCCAGCGATCCGCCCCAAGAAGACGAGGACACGCTGGAAAGCAGGCTTATTGTACGCTTACACTGCAAACACGGTGAGTTCCGTTACCTATCATAACGTGCAGTTTGTCATACGTTCTGCTAGGTATCGTAAAAACCCATCGTTTACCCCTTCTAATACCTACTTCTCTCCTTTCGCCCAGTGTCCCAGAGTCTGAAAATGAATCACGGCTTACCATCGGCCCAAGAGCTATCAAAGACATCACCGAGCACTTCCCCAGTGGCCGTGGCATGAAAAACGATCCTCAGCTTGTGTGGACATTCGGGGACACAGACGTTGATGTGAAAAGTCTTGAGTCGTCTATCGATACAAAAGGTCAGTGCCATCCGCACATTGCATACCCGTGTCCGTAATCTGCACCCAGGCAGAGCACAGCTAGCCACAGAGCTCACCATCAGTGCCGACGAGTTCGATGTGTACGAAATAGCCGAGCCGCCTATCACCATCGCTTTCCATCTGCGAGAGTTCAATGTCTGTCCTGCTACTTATCTGCGCCGAGTGTCAGTGCTAATCCAAGCGTTTGTACCAGGCTACCATTGCCTTTGCCGAAGCCACGGCTTCAGCAGTGGAGCTCCGTTTCACGGACCCTTCTGCACCACTTTTTATCGACATCGACGGCGATGAGTCTGACGGTCTTTTTGTGATATCCACATCACAGCTCCAAGGAACGACATCTAACTCAAACACGAACACACGGAGCTCATCTACACCCAAACCGCAACAACCGGGTGGACAGAAAAGACCGCACCGCGACAATGAGGCACAGCCATACTTGAATGCGTCACGTTCAAGCAGGGGTAGAAGCGAGACGCCACGCATGGAGAAGGCCAAGAAATCAATGAAAGCGGTGCAAAGGATGGAGGTTACTGGGATGACAGGTGTAAGCAAAGAAGACTCGACAGTCATAAAAGATGAACACATGATGCCGCCGCCGTCGTTCGTCCCTAATCCTAATCCGACGCAGGGAAGTCACTCGTTTGTTTTTCATGCTTCGCAGGGTGGAGATTTTGGTGCCATGGACCACTTTGATTCAGGCTGTGTCGGTGACGAAGCAGGTACCATCGATGCAAACACGAGAAATGATAACACTAAAGGGCGTGAAAATTCTATTTCTTCTCAATCGGGCGATCTCCTCTTCTATCCACTGTCGTCGCAAATCGTCGCACCTCCAGTCCCCTTGACATGCGAGGGACCCATGCAGACACAACGTGCCAACACTCCGCTCTTTTTTCCAGTGTCGCAGCTCTCCCAAGACGAACGAGCGATTAGAGAGTCGGGACTTGGTGTAGAGTATATGAACCGGGAGGAATTAGAGGCTATGTTGGAGGGAGACGGGGAGGAAGTTGAATTTGACATCGCAAGGGACATGGAGTCAAAGGTCGGTTTCCCGGATGGAGGGGAGGACCGTAGGGAGAGTTTGGACCTGTTCGAGGACGAATTTGGGCCTACACAAGATGGAGACAAGGATGGCAAGAAAGTAAGTGGATTCTGGTTGTTCCTCCACATCTTCCGTGCATTCAAGACGGATTTTCAGGCATTCCAGCCATTGTTTGAGGATTGAAAATAAATTGGGTTGGTAGCTTTTGTTCACTTCCGGTGCGGACGCTAGTGAACTTGAAACACCGATGGCCTTAGATTATGTACACATTGAATTTAATGATACACCGATGCCACCCATGTCTCGCCGTGGCCACCACGCAGTCTTCAAGTCCTCCCAGGTCTTCCTTCGTGCTAATGTAGTCCACACCTCAAGGCTGCCGCGCGCAAAGCCAAGACATCGTCCCTTGTCAATCGGGGCCGCCCAATTCTCGACCAAACGACCAAGTGCAAACCCATGGATCCTTTGCCCGGCCACAGCACTGTTACTTGGGGGTGCAGGGTACGTCGCGTATGAGAATTACCAGCCATTCAGACACACATTGTTGGCTGTCGTGCGTTGTTCCCGGATAGCTCGTATGTGCACAAGTTATTTTTTGTATGCCGCCGACCGCAGACATGACTCACTGTGCCGTCAACTTTCTGGCTGAATATATATTCGTCTATTCAGGTGCCGCAATCGCAGGAGCTATCGATTACAAGTACACATTTGCTCACAGTTACTGGTCCGAGGAGGAAAGGCAGCACGCGTATTCAGAGTGTCATACGCGTAGCGCAAAGAGGGTACTGAAGGCACTTCTTGCCAACGGAGGTACGGATGCATTTTCATCACCACAGAAAGTGAAGCCCACGCAGCTCGAATTATGTCTTAGGCGTTTTTATAAAGCTGGGACAACACATGGCTTCGCTGTACGTTCACAATCGTTGTCTAGATGAGCATAGTACTTACCCCATCGTGTTTACAGAGCAGTTTTGCCGAAAGAATGGACGAACACAATGCGACCTTTGCAGGACAAATGTGATCCGACGCCTTATCAAGATGTTGAAGCGCTCTTCCTATCCGACATAGGACATCCCATTCCAGAGCTTTTCGAGGACTTTGACCCTGTTCCAATCGGTGTAGCAAGTTTAGCCCAGGTTCATGTCGGTACGCATAAGGAATCGGGAAAGAAGGCCGCTGTAAAAGTGAGTTGGTATTTGGCCTATGACATCGTCGGACTCAAAATTGACGGATGTGTAAAACAGTTGCAGCACCCACACCTTGCGGAGTTTTGCGATATCGACTTGGAGATGGTGGAGGTTACGCTCGGTATGCCCATCCCTTTCTCTTCGCAATTCCATGATGGCATTTGAACGACACGCATATCTATAGGGTGGATTAAGTATTGGTTCCCCGAGTTCGAATTCACATGGCTTGCTGAGGAAATGCGCGAGAACCTTCCGAAGGAAATGGATTTTGTCCACGAAGCGTCGAATGCTCGACGCGCCATGGCTGACTTCGACTACGTTTCTACCTCACTTTACATCCCCGAAGTAATTTCTGCCACAAAACGAGTATTGATCATGGAGTTTATCCAGGGTGCGCGGGTTGACGATCTAACCTACTTGGCGGAACAGGGTATTGATAGGAATAAGGTGGCACTGGAGCTTGCGAGGGTGTTCAGCCGAATGGTGTTCTTGAATGGCTATTTTCATGCTGTGAGGGACGAATCTTCGTCAGTTGACACGTTACTTATATTGTTATAGGATCCGCATCCAGGTAATCCGTCCCTCCAAGGATTCCGCCAATCGACAGTGGTTGATTTTTTCTCACCGTCAGGTAATCTGTTGATTAGGCGTGCCCCACCTAAATCACGTTCGCCGTATAACTTCGAGATTGTGCTCCTGGATCACGGACTGTATTTCGACCTCGATCCGGAACTGCGTATCAATTACAGCAAATTCTGGTTATCCCTCATCGAGAAGGCATCGCCAGAAACGCGAGCTGCCCGCCGCAAATACGCAGAGTTGGTCGGCAACATTACCCCTGATCTCGTGCGTGAGGTCAATACTCCCGGTAAACCCGAGGCTAACGAAACTTCAGTACCCTGTATTCGAGGCTGCAATTACGGGTCGCGCAGCGTTCGAAGGAACATGGGAAGGCGAAGACTCTTTCGAAACCCAGTTCAAACGAGCTTCCAGTATGATTGATATGCTTCCTCAAACAGTGGAAGAGATGGAAGCGATTAGAGACGCAGTCATTAATCGCGAGGGGTTGCTCATCTCGGTGTTGGATGTTCTCCGTAGAGTCCCTAGAAGGGTATTGATGGTGTTGAAGTTGAACGATTTAACAAGGTGAGTAGAAGTTGAGTCTCACGCACTAGTAGTTTGGGATGCAGATTGAGATGGCTTGTATATTTAGGAGTTTGGATCATGCGCTCGCGACTACACACTCGAGTGTTCGGATATTCTTGATCACTGCCAAGTACTGCATGACCGCAGTGTGGCGTGATGATCGTAGGCAAATACAAGAAGGTGGTCTTCGTGCATACGGTTGGCTTGGGTCATTGCGTCGTATGGTCAATTGCTGGTGGTAAGTCGTTGTTCTTGCTTATGAATGCGTCTGTCATGGTGTTGCAGGAGATATGCTAGAGGCTACTCGAGCATGACATTTCTCGAGGTTATAATGGATGTGCAGGCAACCACTCTGAAAGTTTATGCATGGTTGCGAGGCCTTCGGAGTCGCGGTTTGGTGGGAGCATACCAAGCGGCTGCCGGACTATCGATATCGTGAGCGGTCAAAGGCTGCGGAGACCGGGATTTGAATGATTCATTGGGATGATAGATAGATACAAGTTGGATGGATGCATTACGACTACCTCAGATGGATTATTTTTTGCCTTGTTCTGCGAGGAGCAAATCAATGGTGCTGACGCTCCGTTTGAGGGTCTCCCACTGATCGACGGCGAGGGAGATGCCTTTTTTCCCAGGTTTTTCATCGCCGTCTATACCGTAATACTCGCGTATGTCGACATATAGCTGGCCTGTCACCGTTCACAATGAATGGACTGGGTATCCATGTGCAGAAAAGAAGTGACCTTTGAATGAACGTACGGCGGCGCGTTTCTTCTTTCCTATATCCACGTACTGTTCGCCCTCGGCGTTCTTGAGTATTTTGATGGCTGGCAGTTTGCCCTCTTCGCGGGCTGGCGAGGACTGGGGAAAACATAGGGGTAGCAGAGAGGGGGAGGTCATCATGTGAAGACAAACCTCATCGCCAGAATGATCGAACTTGGGCTTCTTCGCCGTTTTCGGTTTGGCGGGTGCCTTGCCCTTGTCAGGGGGCAAATGCTGCTCGTAGTGGGGAGGAGAATCAGCTTGGTGTCGGTCGTGGTCGTTGCTTGGAAGGCACCTTTGGCTTTGTAGCTTTCTTGAGCTGCGCATCAGAGTCGGACGCGCTATGATCAAGGTCCTCCTCGCCGTCGTTGTCTTGCTTTCGCTTCTTGTTCCCCATCGTCGTCGGTCGGCGTGTCTGGTGGCGTTCCCGGTCAACAAGTGCTCTTACCCGTGGGAAACGTTGGAGCATATATGGGAAAGTATTTCCTGATATATTAAGCCCTACGTCGCCCTCGACGAGACGCTCCTCCCGCTGCTGCCTCAGCTACCGCCCTTGTCTTCTGCCTTTTACGTCCACCCGATTTGCAAGTGATCATTGCCTCAGTTCTGTCGGTCGTCTTTGATCAATCCGCATTCGCTGCGGTACGATGAAGATCTCTCAAAAATCCAAGAGGGCGGCCCAACCTGTAAGTGACGACTTACCCCAAACCCGTCCCATGTCTGACGCTTCCCCACAGCACCCTCAGGTGGCAGAACTCACATCAAAGCTCACAAGCACCCCAAACGATGACGTTGCCGATGTTCTTGCCAGCATCGAGTATTGGAAGTGGCCCCGATCTGACCTCAATTGTTGGATCAAAGTTCTTGACAAATTCGACGCAATCCTTGAAGAAGCTATCCGTGACTATGATATTGACAAGCTTCAGCTCAACGTATTTACCCCAGCGACCAAGCAGACCATCTCTGCTATCCTCAGATTTGAGAGGTTGCTGCTCGAGAACTCAACCAACCGCAAAACCTTCAGCTCCTACGACGTATGGATTCTACTCCACCTACCATCATGTAGCTCACGGTGTTCTCACCTTGGCAGCGGTTGATGAGCTTGCTTTTGACATCTGATTTGGATGTGTTGATCCTGGCGCTGAATCTTCTGTTGCGCCCAGCCCAACAATACTCCGCACAGCCAGCTGTTTCGGCTGCGCTTAGTATTTCCACACCACGCCTACTCTCCCTATCAAAGCGTTGGTCCAATCTGCGTGAGCACGGAATCAGCCTTCTGGATCTCGCCAGTCCAAGTGGCGTACCCCAGGTCGACGTCCTCCCTGGCGAGGCTCGAGACGTAAATTTCGTGTACTACAAAACTGACTACAAGGAGAAGGAACAGCCCGAAGGTAACGATGAACCCCCCGCAACTCCTCGCAAGCCCTCCCTCCCGCCTGGTTCCATAAACATCCACGTTGACGAGGAAACCCTGAAGAAAAAGGACGTCATGGGAATTCTAGCCGACATCCTTGAAGTACATCCTCTTTCTGGTGACGATAAATATGAGTTGCTTTGCCGTATGCGCGTTGCAAAAGCGCTGGTCACAGGAAATGAAGTCATTCGGGAGAGACTTCTCGTCGTCCGACTCTTGGCTATCGCCATCTACGGCCACACTCATAGCGAGAATCAAGCCGCGTCCTCGCTCTTCCTTTATGAACCTGATCTTACAACCCATATTGCTGAACTTTTACAACTCGATCGCGGTATTTCTACTTCCGTGCAAACAGCTGCCATCGCTGCCCTCGATTCAATTGCGAGATACCGGGGGCGCATTCAGGAGGTTCTGGGAGCCATTAACGCAGGCGTCAATCATGGTATCTTAATGTCCCTTCTTCGCAAGACCATCCTGGATGTCAACAATCCCGAATCCAAACTTCCAAATTCCTTCATTGATGCACTGTTAGGGTTCGTTACATACCTCGCACAGCATGCAGGTGGTGGCAACATGATTGTTGGCGCTGGTCTGGTCCCATTGCTCGTCCAAATAATCGAGAACAAGCTCGCTCAGAGGCTTCAGATGGTGTCCAAGGCGATGCAACTGGTGGACAACGTTCTTTATGGATACGCCAATGCATTCCAGCTATTTTCGAATGCGAGGGGTGTCGACGTCCTTGTTGAAAGGATTCAGGTATGAGCACAGTTCCTGTATCCGAATCCCATAGATTTATGTTACCATTATTTTAGCACGAGATTGATTTTGACGTTACAATGTATGGTGACGAGACCCGCTCTCGTGACATCTTTGGATCGTGGGGTGAACTACCCGTTGCTCGCGCTGCTATTCTCAAGCATACGCTGAGATCGATACACCGCATGATGCAGTCAACCGGGACTTCTGAAGGCCTTCGGGGCTTGATTGATTCGACGCTGCTCCAGTCCATCAAGAAGATCGTCGAGTATAGAGGCTTGTTTGGACCGAGTGTCCTTCCGCTTGGTGTGTCTAATTTGCCCGTTATTGAGTACTGGAAAGTAACAGGTCCTTAGCGATGAACATCATGGCAACATTTGTTCACAATGAGCCAACCTCCCTTCCCACGATTCAGGAGGCAGGGTTGCCTGAGGTGTTCTACAAAGCTATTGAAACCGGGGTGGAGCCGGTAATTGAGGTAGACTCTTCTCCGCAGTTCTTCGTTTGTTGTTGACCCATTTCCCACTTAGGTCATCCAAGCCATCCCGAATGCTATCGGAGCACTGTGTCTCAACCAAGCCGGCCAAGATCAGCTCTCAGCACGCCCGAGCATCATTCCCGGCATATTTTCCATATTCACATCTGAGCGGCACCTCAAAGTTCTCCGCGATAAGGAAAACGCAGTTCTCATAGGTACCTCCATCGACGAGCTCATTCGCCACCACCCCTCTCTCAAGACGCCCGTGTTTGATGCTGTAAAGGCTGTCTTTAGTAAGATTGAGGAATTGGGAAACACGTTTATGATTCCAGAGGACAAGAAAGAATGGTACGGACTCTTGTCCGTTCAACCCTCTGAGGAAGCCCGGGGGGCCATGCAAGGCATTGAGTCGGAGGGGAGGGAGTCAGAAAGTGGCTCGGGGTTGACAACCGACAGCCACGGCGAGACATCTGGAGAAGATTCCACTACGCAGAGAGACCACGACAACAACGTAGTCATGTTTATTGACGTGATATGTAGGGTGAGCATTATTTTGACGCTGTGATACAAGTGTGCTAATTGCCCGCACTAGTTCCTCGAAGGGCTTTTCCAGCATCCTCAACACTGCAAGGATTTCATTCGCAATGTAGATGGGTTGGATCGAATTGGAAGGCTCACTGGTTTGCCTTGCCTCCCGTATGACTATGCTAACAGTGTGTCATCCGATTCGATCGTTCAAGTCATCCGTACCATGGCTGAGATTGGCCCGAACGAGGCACTCTTCTACCTTTCGAAACTCGTCGGCACCTCGCTTACGGAGACGGAGGAGTTCTGGAAAGACCTCCCATCTGAATCAAAGCTCGCCCCAATGTTGGAGGTGACAGACGATCAACTGCCCCAAGTCAACCAGTACTTCCGAAACCTCGTAGCGTTGCACATCCGCGTTACTTTGATGGCGGACGTGTTTTCCACGACTGGCTACGCCCATGGGCGGTCCGCGGTGGGCCTGTTGCAAACCCTGATGTCGGATCCACCCAAGGTGGTGATGGATATGGGTGCTCTGCATCGTGCATCGATCTGGGAAAACATCCTTTTTAAGGCCCACATTGCTTCTAAGGGAATCGAACTTGGGATTAGCGGGCATGGCTCACCCCTCGAGAGGTCACCCAGCCACATTTCTGTTTCACTTCCTGAGCCAACGAGTTTTGGCGTCGTCGCTAATGGTGTTGCGGCGGAATCCTCGGGTACCAGGTCCTCGCCAACGTCTGTGTTACCCTTGAAGAAGGAAACTCCTATAGACAAGAATGCCAAGGCACTCAAACACCTCACTCACGGCCTTCCAAGTGCACTTGCGCCATTCTTCCAATGTTCGTGCTTACCACTTGAGAACTGTTTGGTATCTTCTCACCTGGTGTTCGACAGCGATCGTCAAATTATTCTACGCCAGAAGAAACCCTGATCCTGTGCAAAAGAAGCAGATCCTGAGTGCCTCCGATGTGATTGCGAGCATTATGATTAACCACCTCAAGGCGGAGATTGTTGGTAAGAAATCTGGGCAGCGGTGTCTACCGTGATTATTGACTGGCGATTTCAGGTGACAATTTATATCGTCTTGATTACTACAGTGTGATGCTCGGCTTGATGACTGTATTGTTGGTGGACGGTGGGCAACTTCAGCTCACCATTTGTGAGATCGGCTCTAATGAATCTGTTAGAACGTACTATGCAAAATACACTACACACGGTCCTGCTTCTTTCGTTCCAGCGCGCCGGGGGCGTGGAGACGATATTCGACATATGTTCGATATTTTTGGATTCTATCGAAAGCGTTACGAATGTGAAACTGGAGGAACGATCCGAGCCGATGGTGCAGGAATTGGTTCATGCACAGGGAGGACTAAAGGTTGCCCTCCACCTTCTTTACCCCCTCATTTCCTCCAAAGCTCTCTTCGAGTCTGGGCAGACTATCTTGGTCATGACTCGCGACAAGAAGGATACGGATGCTGACTACTTCGAACCCCACCACTTTCTCGTTCGACTTCGTCTTGCGAGTGCACCAGTTCTTCAAAGAATCTGGGAATCGTCGTGGCTCCGGTCCGCGCCATTGACGCTGGTCAAATCTGTCGTCCAACTTGTCCTTGAGCTTACCACCGCAGAAAATGAAGAACTCAAGGGTGAACCTCCAGTAGACGGTATTCCTAGTGCAGGCTCTGCAATTGGGATCGCTACCGGCTTGCATATGCGGAACGCTGGGCCAGACGAGAACCGTATTCATCAGTTGACAGACATGGGCTTCCCTCGCTCTGCAGCCGAGCGTGCATTAGCACGCACTCACAATAATGTCACCGCAGCTGCAGATCTGCTTCTTTCACACCCATTCCCCCTCCCCCCAGACCCCGAACCAGAGTCAGACGCACAACAGAATGAAGTCGGGGGAGATCCCGAACAGCCCGCCGAATCTACTGGCGAAGATGCGGACGAGTCTACTACTCGCGATGAGGAGATGGAATCAGAAGAGGTCGCGTCATCTGCTCCACCCGAAACCTCAGTGGCGCCAGTTTCTTCAGAACAGGGGAAGAGTTTGGAGGAGCTGCGTCAGGAATTGAATGAAACCCGCGAGCCGTTGAAGGCAAGCTTAACCCGACAGGCACTGTTACTTGTTGACGAGCACCCGTCGTTGATATTCGAGGTTCACAAGGCTTTCTTGCGCCCCTCTCCAGATCTACAGGAATTGTCCGTTCGTTCCTTGATCGACGACATTAAGGAATACTCACCTCGCGCATTGGACGTGAAAGAAGAACCCCTAGCAACGAGGTGCAGACTACTAGCGCTCGTGTTATTGGAGTGCCCCACGCTCGAACCAAGTATTGGCCGCAACCTCATGGATTGCCTTCTTGCGTTACTTCTTTTGAATTCAAGTACGATGGAACCAGATCACAGCACGCCAAAATGGCTCGCCTCTCATCTCCTCGTCACGGAAGCTTTGCTCAACACTGGTGATCAGCCTGTTCATATTGTTCTCCCGAAGGAGGGAGATCCCATCGTTCCACAAGACCTCAAGCTTGGTCCTCCGTACCCTGACGCGCGGTCGATTGTCTTCGATTTTTGCATCCGTTTACTCGCACTGCCCAACTTACCTCGTGACGAGTTCTTAGCCACTTTGCGCCTTCTGGTCGTCCTTTCGCGCGACCACAATGTTGCATTCAAATTTGTCAAACGAGACGGAATCAATCTCGTCTTCAAGCACCTGAAAGTTCACGGAGGAGCTGGTAGTTATTCATACATCGCCATCATTCTCCGCCATGTTGCGGAGGACCTGCACACCTTACAGGGCGCTATGCGCCAGGAGATCAAGCGCTTCCTCTCTCAGCCTCGTACGAGAATTGTCGATGTGTCCAGCTTCGTTCGCAACTGTAGTGCAGTCGCGTTGCGAAACCCCGAATCTTTCATCGAGGTCATTCAGTCAATCTGTCAGCTGCAGCAACCCTACTCTGCGATCCAACACATCAGTCTTAAGCCTGACGTCGCAGAGGATTCTGCACCAGCTGATCAAGAAAGCCCAAAACCAATGGATATGCAAGTCGATTCGCCGACAGATGTTCCTCGCGCACCATCAAACGAAGCATTGGAATCCGTGGTTCACTTTCTCATAAGCGAGCTAATGAAGGCCTACAAACCTTCTGACGGCTCCGCGGACACAGTACCTCAGCTAAACAAACAACAGCCCGCTTCAGCAGTACCCGCCGAGCAAGCAAGCACCCAGACGCCGATGGTTCACCCCGACAACCTGAGCGAGCAAGAACGTTACGCTCACTGTTGCTTCTTCATGCAATGCCTCTCTGAACTCTTGTTCTCCTACGAGGCATGCAAGCTTGCCTTCTTGTCGTATAACCCCAAGAAGCAGCGCCAACAGACACCGTCGAAAGACGGGAAGTACAGAGCAGCAGTTCTTCAATTCTTCCTCTCGGAGCTTGTCACGTATGGCACGATCGCAACACAGCCCGATGCTAAAGCCAGGCTGCATCTGTGCACTTGGGCTATGTCGGTCCTTGTAGCTCTTTGCATCGACTGTTCGCCAGGCGCCGAGACCAAGGAGGTTCCTCCAGACCTGGTTTCGATCCGCAAGTTTACCCTTGATGCCATCAGCAGGGCTATTAAGGAAACCTCGCCTTCCGAAAATATGGGTGCCAGATATGGTCGCCTGCTCGCATTGACAGACTTGTGCAATCGCCTGTTGACTGTGCGTTTCAATAACAATGGGTCCAGAAAGCCAATGGAGGAAAGCACGACACACGTTGCGAAGATCATGCTGGAGAAGAATTTTGTTGCGACGTTGACTAACGCTCTTGGTGAAGTCGACCTGAACTTCCCAAATATTCGTAACCTGGTCGCATCTGTTCTTCGGCCACTGGAGAACTTGTAAGTTTTTTTACTTTCCCGTCTAGGAAAATGACTTTGAGGATATCTCAGAACCCGTGTCGCTATTAAGATGAGTCGAGCGTCAGATAAGTCCAAGGACGGCACAGAGGGAAAGACTCAGAGTGTCGGAACGATGTCAGAGGACGAGGAAGAAGAGGATATCGACGCCCCAGATGCAGATCGCGAAGAGACCCCTGATTTGTACCGTCATTCAGCTCTCGGAATGTGAGTGTCTCTCATTGGATTTTCGTCTATGAATTTTCTTACCTGATGTCTTCTGATATAGATTTGGAGGTGTAAGTATGGTAGCTGCTGATCGTGACGAAGATTGATGACCTCGAAATAGGAGATGGAAGATGCCAACTATGCGCAAGATGACGAGATGGATGAAGGAGACGAAGAAGAAGAAGAGGACGTTGACATGGAGTATGGGGACGAAACTGACAGCGAAGCGACTTCTAACTCCGATGAAGTTGACGCAGAAGAAGAGGATGGAGATGATGAAGATGAATCTCATGGCGATGGATGGCAGGATGAAGATGAAGACTACGAGGAAGCGGATTTGATCGAGAATGATGAAGATGGAGAAGCCGGTGTTGCAGTCATCAACGGTGCTGACCATGTTCTTGACGAGGACATGATATGGCAGGTTTGTCTGATTTATGTTACTCGTTGAACGCCAGTTGACTTGAAAATATTCTGAAGGACGTTGGTGATGAAGGGGATGGAGAAGACGAAAATGGTGACGAAGGTGACGAGGACGAAGCGGGAGGTCAGCCACATTATTGATTTCCTTTCTGTTTGATACTGACTCCCACCACAGAACATGTTAATGTGATTCACGCCGAGCAAGATGATGAGCCAGACATGTCTGATGAGGAAGAGTACGGCTTTTGATTGCGAATCATATGAAGTAAGACTGACACTTCGGTAGATTTCGAGGCGATGTCGGTGTTGTGGATGTCCGGGATGTTGCCCCCATCGGTGGTGGCGACGACGATGTTTTCACCTACTCGGAGCCTTTTGACATTGACGGGATTGAAGTCCAGGGGAGAGAAGTAAATCCATTCGTATCTCGCCGACGAGGTAAATCACCCTCAGTTGCGTGAATCTCAGGTTGGGAGATTTACGTGATTCCGTTCAGGCGCCGATGATGTCCAGGTTTTCGGCCGAGCTCGAAACCCACCATCCGCACCAAGCGAAGCGACAGTTCACCCTCTTCTCCTGGATGCGTCGGTTGGCAGTAATCGCACATCAACAGCTCTCTCTCGTGGTTCCCGACGGCAGCAACGAGGAAGCGGGAATAACCTTCAAACCGAGCTCATCCAGTCAATTGAAGATATTATAGGGGGGGATGCTGTTCAAGTTTTCCAGCATATCGTGAACCGTCCTGGTGGTGCTCGCGAGACCATTCGTGTCGATGTTGCTCCAGCCGCCCTAGCCGGCATAGAGCAGGGCATGATCCACTTGCAGAGACTTGCAGGTGTACCTTCTGGTCCCAGAGTGGAGCGCATTCCTCGGCAAAGTGAAAACCCTTCTGACACTCGTGGTCTCGACCCTCTTTTCACTGTGCAAAGGTGGACCGAGGAGGCCAAGACCGTTAATGGAAAACATGTATCTGAAAGAGCCAACCGGCTAGGCAACCATGTCGCACTTGCGTTATTACCGGCTGCCGTTGCAGCAAAGGCAAAGGAGGAAGAGCAAAGGCGACAAGCACAGTTGAAGGCGGAGGAGGAGGCTAAACAGCATGAGGCCGAGCGATCAGCAGCTGAAGACGCTGAGGCCACGGAAAGCGCAGAAGCGCAATCAAAGGACGACACAGCCACGACTTCATCAGAACCCCCCACAGCTCCAGTTCAAGAGCACGCAGAACAAACTCCTGTCACAGACTCGGTCACCAGCGACGTCGAGATGCGCGATGTACCTCCCTCCGAACCAGTGGCTGCTGTTTCGCAGGCAGAGGTGGTGGGGCCTTCCCAGAGTCAAGAGAGGTTAACTGTCATGATCCACGGCAGCGAGGTCGACATCACGGACATGGGCATAGACCCGACATTCTTAGAGGCGCTGCCAGATGATATCCGAGAAGAAGTTATTAATCAACATGTTCGTGACCGACGCGCTGCAAGAATAGAGCGACCTGCCGACTCTCGGATCAGCTCCGAATTCCTTGATGCTCTACCCCCTGAAATTCGCGCGGAGCTCATTCAACAAGAAAGGTTGGAGCAAGCGAGGCAGGCCCCAGCGACAGCCAACGACAATGCTGCACCTGGAGTCGCGGCCGACATCGATCCAGCTAGCTTCATAGCCAGTCTCGATCCACACCTCCGACAAGTCGTTCTCCTGGACTCGGATGAAGGTCTTCTGCAATCTTTGCCATCTCACATGATTGCTGAAGCGGGCGCATACCGCGAAGAGGCTCAGCACCCACGCAGGTTTACGTTCGCAACGCGTGGCGGTCATAGGGCGACCTCGCGGCCTCTCCTGCCCCGTAAAGCACCTGCACCAAGGGATGCTATCCAGCTCCTTGATAAAACTGGGGTGGCCACTCTCGTTCGCCTCCTCTTCTTCCCTCAGGTTTTGAAGAAGAACCTCCTTTTTAAAGTGCTGGTCAACATCTGCGAGAACGGCAAAACCAGAACGGAGCTCTTCAACCTTCTTCTTAGCATACTGCAAAGCGGACCAGGCGACCTCACTGCCGTGGACAAAAGCTTCGCCCAGATGTCTACGCGTACTCCGAAGACACCGAGTCAACAAGCCCCTAAGGCTCACGGTAAACAAAAGGCATCCGAGCTCAACAATTCCGTGACTCTCGCCAATCTTCAGAATGAATCTGTCCCAGACCTGGTTGCTCAGCGCTGTCTTGAAGCACTGGCGTTTATCGTCAGCGCTAACGAATTATCGTCCCTCTTCTTCTTGAGCGAACACGAGCTACCTGTCGGACTCAGAAAGGTGAACGCCAAGAAGGGCAAAGGAAAGGAGAAGCAAGCCCCCCAAACACACTATCCAATTGTTCTCCTCCTTGGTCTTCTGGACAGACAGTCGCTACTCAGAACGCCATCTATCATGGATTCAGTCGTCTCATTGCTTTCCACGGTTACCAAGCCGTTGGTTAGCCTGAAGTCAGAAAAAGAATCTGTCTCGACTGCAGTGCCAGCGAGCTCGAACGAACCAGCTTCTAGTATCCCATCTGCACCACCGCTACCCGCTGCCCCAGACGCACCCCAGCACCAAGAATCAAGCGCTACAACGGGAGCAGAAGGAGATCAGAGCAAGAATGAGAACGAAAACGTTGCCGGCGAACAACCCGACGAACGAATTTTATTGGCTAGTCCCCCTCAAATACCGCACTCAGTGCTGCGTCTTATCGTCAACATCCTGACGATTGGCGAGTGCTCTGCGCGCACGTTCCAGCAATCGTTGACCCTTATTCAAAATTTATCGCACATCCCCGACGCTCGAGACGTGATTGCACAGGAGTTGAAAGCCAAGGCACAAGACTGTGGGCAAAATGTTCTCGCAGACCTCAACCACCTCTGGGTATCCCTGCAAAACCCCACCCAAGATATCCTTGCCTCTTCTGTAGCGTCCAAGTTCTCCTCTCCCTCGTCTGATCAAACGAAACTTTTGCGTATCCTGAAGACGTTGGACTATATGTACACCCCCCGCTCAGTGGGACCCCTGACGGACGAGAGCCGCAAGAGCCAGGATGCTGAGAAAGTGCAGAACATCTACGAATCATTCCGCTTCACACCACTCTGGCGGCGACTCGGGGATTGCCTTGCTACCATCGAGGCTCAGCCTGATATGGAGCATGTCGCCACCGTCTTGCTACCGTTGATTGAAGCTTTGATGGTGGTGTGCAAGTACGTGGGCCCAAAGTCGACTGCTGGAGGCGTGGCGAGGACGATAAAGGCGTCTGCATCCCCAAGATCGCCCATGACCGCCAGAGAGTCGATGGAGGATCTGTTCGTCACGTTCACCGACGCTCACAGAAAGATCCTCAACGTGATGGTCCGCAACAACCCCTCACTAATGAGTGGATCGTTTTCACTTTTGGTCAACAATCCACGTGTCCTGGACTTTGACAACAAGCGGAACTACTTCACACAGCAGCTTCACCGTCGCCCTGCATCTCGCGAACACTACGGCACGCTACAGCTCAATGTTCGCCGTGCACGTGTATTCGAGGATAGTTTCCAATACCTCCAACGGAAGACTGGTGATCAAATCAAATATGGCAAACTTAGCGTCCGATTTTACGACGAGGAAGGCGTGGACGCTGGTGGCGTTACGAGAGAATGGTTCCAAATCCTTGCACGCCAGATGTTTGATCCCAACAACGCACTCTTCCAGCCATGCGCGGCTGACAGACTGACGTATCAACCAAACAAAAATTCCTGGGTCAATCCGGAGCATCTATCGTTCTTCAAGTTCGTTGGTCGGGTTATCGGAAAAGCCATATACGACGGGCGGCTCCTAGATGCATACTTTGCAAAGAGTTTGTATCGACAGCTCCTTGGCAAACAGGTCGATTATCGAGATGTCGAGTGGGTTGATCCAGAATACTACAATTCACTGTGCTGGATTTTGGAAAATGATCCCACGCTGTTGGAGTTGACGTTCAGTGTCGAGGCGGACGAGGTTTGTGGCTACTTTCGTCCACGAATTTTTGCGTCATTCAATTTCCTTAAACCTCGCAGTTTGGAAGGAACCGCATTTTCCCACTCAAACCAGGAGGTGAATCCGTCCCTGTCACACAGGAGAACAAGAGGGAATTTGTACAGCTTTCGGCCAATTTCCGTCTGTACTCCTCCATTAGCGAGCAAATCGAGAATCTAGTTGCTGGATTCCACGAGATCATTCCCAAGGACCTCATTACTATCGTGAGTCGTCGCATTCTCCACACATTGGAGAGTTCTCACTTCATTTCCAGTTCAACGAACAAGAACTTGAGTTACTTATCTCCGGGACGCCTGATATAGACGTTGACGAGTGGAGAGCCGCAACAGAATACAACGGATACACAAGCTCGGACCCCGTTATCGTTTGGTGGTGGAGAGCTCTCAAGTCGTTTAATCGTGAAGAAAGGGCCAAGGTTCTGAGCTTTGCGACCGGCACTTCGCGTGTTCCTCTCAATGGTTTCGTCGATCTCCAAGGGGTGCAAGGAGTTCAAAGATTCTCAATTCATCGTGCCTACGGGGATCCGGATCGCCTTCCTCAAGCCCACACATGTGAGCCCTTTCACCGACCAGATGAATCAGATCCTGATGTCCATCGTGTTAGGTTTCAACCAGATCGATTTGCCGCAATATTCTTCCTATGAGATGCTGCGACAACAGCTCTTACTAGCAATAAACGAAGGGGGAGAAGGCTTTGGATTCGCATAAACATGTACACTTGTCCAGATCACGTTTAGATGACCCTGAGTCATGTAGTAGAAGCATCATATTTGTATTTACATTACGCATAGCTTTACCGCAACCGAGCATTCCGAGTCATTGAGTTTGGCGAGTCTGAGGCCCACGAGCTCGGATGGATCTGTCATTGAAATAGTGATTCTCAAGACGCGCCGACCGGCTACCTGGACTCGCCGGCCCTCTGTAGTTCCTGTGTTGGGTCGTGATATTCTGATTCCTGCGTAGCTTATCGAATATCCTTCATCGAAGTTGAGCAATAGTTACAGTGGCTTTCCGCTATGAGAGCCTATGTGGTCAAAGAGTGGAAGCATCCTTCTAGACTCTCTCTCGTGCATGATGCACCCGAGCCAGAGGCCGGACCAGAGGATGTCCTCGTGGACGTGTATTCTGCAGGCCTCAACTTTTTCGATGTATGCATTTCGCACTCATACGCGCATCGGACCTGACGCATTAGGCTGGACAGATCTTACAAGCCCAGGGTAAATATCAAGTAAAACCCCCCTTTCCGTTCACGCTCGGTGCAGAATTCGCCGGGAAGATTGCCGACACCTCCCAGATCCCAAAGGGTTGTCCCTTTAAGCCTGGAGATAGGGTATTTGGTAGTGCACAGGGCGCACTTGCGGACCGAATAGCCGTCAAGTGGAGAGCAGTCGTGGCCCTTCCTGACAACCTCACTTTCGACCAGGGGGCAGGTATGTCTCGTTGTTTTCGAAGCGCTGAGCTCTCTCAGGAGATGTCACAGGCCTTTACATTACTTGGCCAACGAGTTACGAGGCTCTTGTGGGTCGAGCAGAGCTAAAACCAGGTTAAGCAGAACGTGCGTGTCTAGGAAAGCGGTGGCTGACTCAGAATGGTATTGTAGGCGAGACCATCCTTGTAAATGCTGCAGCTGGAGGAGTTGGGATTGTTGCTGTGCAGCTGGCTAAAGGTGCCTTTTCTATATCTTAAGTCCTGTCACCCACTCACAAAGCGTAGTACTGGGAGCCAAAGTTATCGCCGCCGCTGGCTCACAATCTAAACTTGACATATGCAAGCGGTACGGAGGCGCGGACTACGTTGTTGACTACACGATGTCGGAGTGGCAGAAGCAAGTGCTGCAGATTACTGACGGTAGGGGCGTCGACGTCGTGTTCGATCCCGTAGGCCGGATAAAAGGCAAGTGGAGCTGTACTATCTCCTGTGATCAAAGTTTGACATCGTTTCTAGACTCGTTGAAATGTATAGCGTTTAAAGGCAGAGCATTGGTGATCGGTTTTGCTGCGGGCCCGATAGAGAATGTAATTTCATCTCTGTGCCAACGTCTATTGGGTGCTCATCATGACTGCTAGTTGCCCCTGAACTTGGTGCTACTGAAAAACGTCAGTATCATGGGTCTCCATTGGGGGCTCTACGCATGTGTGTGGAACAGCTTTGATCCGCGGAATTGAAAGTTGCATTAACCGTCTATTTCAGATAAAGAACCCTCCCGAATTCCCGTCGTGTGGAAAGAACTGCTAGGGTTCGTAATTCACCGTTCCGTAGTATCCGTGATGACTGACTGGCCAATTCCTAGCTTGCTCTCGTCGGGTAAAGTCAAGCCAGTCATTTACTCCACGATATATCCTTTAACCAGGGCAATGGATGGCTTGGGCGCGCTGGAAAGAAGAGAGACATGGGGTAAAGCAGTTGTCCGCATTCGTGATGAGGAGAATAAGACCACGGCGAAGTTGTGACGACGACCTGGTATTGGTTATCACGCCGGTGCGGTGTTTGGGGTCCAGTTTGCCCTACCAGCTTAGTAGTACCACTTCCGTTGGTCATTTCGAACTGCTCGTCATGCAATCTTTTGAAGACACTGAACCCGTCGTGCGGATACGCGACTTGAAGAGGGACCGAGTGAATTTTGTGCTAGAGAATGTCGACCTGGCGTACGTGCAATGCCCCGTGTCAGCTCAACCATCCGCATTCACCTCCGTCATTCATGGCAGTTTTGCAAACTCAATCCGAAGAGTGGTCATGGCGGACATACCAACAGTTGGTTCGTATACGTCCAGAGAGTCTGTGTAATACTAAAGCCTGAGCTAGCCATCGACATGGTTGAGATTCACTCCAACACCACCGTGTTGCCAGACGAGTTTATTGCCCATCGGCTCGGCATGATTCCGCTGAATAGCGCGAACTGCGATGAGGGAATGCGCTATACAAGAGTACGTCTCGCATCCTGTGGGTTGAGAATGTAATAGTCGTGACGCATTCTGGCGGTGCTCAGGACTGTACCTGTTTGGCGGGATGCAAATACTGTGCGATCGAGCTAAGGCTAGATGTTGTGTGCAATGACAATCGGACCATGGAAGTCACAAGCAATTACCTTGAAGTAGTTGAATTCACATCGAACGCTGGCTCATCAGAGGTAATAACGGAAGGCGAGGAGTTAACGAAACGAGGAGAGGGCTTTGGGTACCCGGTGGGGAAGAGTGCGTCACTCAATCTTTCTCAACGGTCCTTCTCATTATCCGGCAGACGACCCATTGGTACCTCCAGTTTTGATTTGTAAGATTCGCAAAGGGCAAGAATTACATTTGCGTTGCGTGGCGAAGAAGGTGCGCACGTTGAATGTTGCATGAGCATCTTACATACCATGATGACAGGGCATAGCGAAAGAACATGCGAAGTGGTCGCCATGTTCTGCTGTCGCTTTCGAATACGATCCTTACAACAAGCTGAGACACACAACATACTGGTACGAAGCCGATGTGCGGGCGGAGTGGCCTGTAGGCGAAAATGCAAAGGAGGAAGAACCACCGAGAGATGATGAAGTATTTGACTTCAATGCGAAACCCCGTAAATTCTACTTCGAGGTTGAAACAGACGGGAGCTTAGGTCCGCAGGAAGTCATCATGAAGGTATGTGAGCTGTAGCTACCAGGCCAATAATGACTTACGTATGTGAAACTCTGCAGGGTCTTGCGGAACTCCAGACAAAGCTAGCAAACTTGATCCTCGGCCTCAAAGCACCTTCGGACATGGATGTGTCAGGGGAGATGGATTCAGCAGTGAATGGCACTGGCGCTGGATGGAGTCAACCTACGGGATGGGGAAACCCGACTGCCTCTGCCGCTGGGTTTGCTAGCCCAGCCACTGGCGGATGGGGTGGTACTCCGAGTTGGGGAGGCGGCACAAGTCCCGCGCAGAATAGCGGCGGAAATACTGGTGGTTGGAGTGCGACCCCAGCAGCGAGTTCCGGAGCAGGTACGAGTTGGGGTACAAGCCCTGCTCAGAATGCCTGGGGAGGAAACACCAGCCCGAACTCAGGCGGTGGCACGGGCGCTTGGGGTGGCCAACAGGGGTGGGGAAGTCCAAACCCACAAGCCAATGGATGGAACCTATAGCTCATAGTAAAGGCATATCGGCGGTATCCTCGAAAGAGAAGAAATGTCTGATATGTAGCTATCAAAATACATTGAAAGAACGCCTGATGCCAGTGAGGCACCTTTTTTTTTTGGACAAGTGATACATTACGTAGCAACTGACAAGTCAAGTTCTACATATAGCGGTATGTAACTATTGGTCGGAGGAAAAATGCTCTTACGCACGCCTCGCATTGTGAGGGGTGTGGGACTCTGCACTGCTTGGTTACCTCGTTCTGATAGAGGCCCAGGGGAGCTTAATACCCACTAAAACCTCAAGGGCTGTAGGCTAGTCTGGGTGTTGGTTCTGGGGGGCGAGTACATGCGCCCTTGTGTCTCTGACAATTTAGGAGGACAGTTTGGAGCGACGGACTTTGCTGGCAATATATCTGTCAAGTTGTAAAAGCGGTGATCTATTTTATTTAGCCAGCATTTTTCGATTGCGTCTGTGGAGTGAGATCCCTTTGATAACTCTTTCGCATCGTAGGACCCGGATCAGGTGGGCTGTTTCCGAGACGAGGATTTGTAGGAGGCGGGAGGTTCCCGTTTGGCTGTTATGTCGAGTCTCCGTTTCTCCGTTTGGCGGGAGGGTCAAGGATCCGCATCTAAGGAAGGATCCTACAAGGCGTTTCGTTAGGCGTCTGTTATTATCGTTAGGGTGTTTTGGAGAGCAATAAGGATGGTGGCGTGAGGCACATTTGCCTTTCACTGGTAGACTTTATGGTTAGTCCATGATTTTGGAATACCGTCGTCTGGGCTGCCGCGGCGTAAATGTGAAACCACCTCGGTGACGGTAGCACTAGAGGCCTCCATTCCATAGGTTCCAGTACCCGGTGTGAACATAGTAAGCGGGTCTGAAGCTGAGTTGTGAAGCTTTTTTATCCTGCAACAGACACAAAACGTTATATATAGGAGTTTAGTACCCTCGAGCAAAAAGTGGACCAATGTTGTCTCATTCCCCAGATACGTTCTATCATAGGGCATGGTCCCCTTCGGTCGGCGCAATCTGAAATCGGGGGCTAAAACATCTGTCAGGAATATATTTCTATTTCGTGGACGTTCAGAGCTATGTATATAGGTCATGATCGGCCGAGCTGCATCCCTTGTAAATAGGAGGAGCCAGCTTGGACTTTAATCCACAGCATAGCACAACCCCTTGAAATATTGATAATCTATCTTGGGCCACGTTCTTCACTCGTGCCTTCGGCCGCCGTATCAGATAAGCGCACCGGTCAAAGATTTCACTCGCGCCTTGGGCCGCCGTATCTGATAAGTGTCTCAGTCAAATTTTTTTCACTCGTGCCTAGGCCGCCGTATCAGATAAGCGTTCGGGTCAACGGGCGTGTTGTCACACGTGCCGTGCACATCACCGTTGTGCAAGGTTCGAGCAATGAGCCTGGGACGCGGCGGCCTATGCTTGCTACCGACACTATGGATGCCTATCCATCTAAAGCACAAAACAAACTAAGTTACTAATGAACACACAGTCTGAGGTACACTTATTGATTTCAGTTTTGTCTTCAGGTCGTCTCTGAGGGGGTCATCATGTCTGGCCTTCCTCAACGCGATGTGGTGGGCTTTGCGCCACAAAGACCAAGCTCACTGAAGTGAGTCCATTCCGACAATTGGCGGGACAGTGACGTTTAACTAATGATGCAATGCCGATCATTCCACCGGTAGTATCTCATAAACAGCCTGTTCAAGAGGTCCTGTAACCACGGTTGCCCTCTACATCGCCAACTTATCAGATAGCAAGAACTGATGTCTAGTTCGCTGATTGATCGCAATTATGTCGCGTCATTCCTCGCGTCGCTGGTAACTCCCGGGACTCACTCGGGTTACCCTGTGTTGTTTTTTGCACTGTTGACAGATGAAAAATGGTGTCGTGGCAAGTATCTTGCCCACAAAACCTCGGGCTTCGGCGCGAGTTATCATTTTACTCCGGGTTTCCCGCGGGCGCTCGGCTCTTTGAAGCTTGCAAAGGAATGGCTATAGTTATCAGATAACCGACCCTAAAACAGAGTCGCTCCCACGCATGGTAATCCCACAAGCTTTGCGATACGGTGTGTCGGGCCCTTTCAGAAAACCCGCCTTCTTGGGTGACAACGTCAAAAGTTACAATTAACATTGCCCTATCAAGTCTAGTTTGTTGAACCATGTTGGTGCATCTTGTACAAATTTGTCGATGCCATAGAACCGCCGGATTCAATTCGAGGTTACCCGTTGTCCGATCTAGTTTCTTGTTGAATCACGCCCCATCTTCATACAGATTTGGCGATGGACCGAATTCCTTATATTCTCGTCAGTTTACCGCGATCTTATGCCAAGGCACACCGTCGTGGGGAGCTTTCCGGAAAATCTCGCCAATGCTTCAAGTATCATGGATTGTCATCTCCAATACAATGCAGGTCGAAAGTTCTTGTTTCGTGTGGTACATACGTGGAATACAAAATGCGCTTCATGAGTCTACTCTTTGCTCCCAGTTCCTGAATGAGAGAGAAGGTATTTCAAACACTAGATAACAAAACAGATATAACATAATTTAACCCCGGCGTGATGGTTCCCAGCTCATAAAAGACTCGTCGCATGAAACAGAAGGATCCGAAGCACATGATGCGACGCTCCATGATCTAAGGCC
>QFEI01000066.1:761-15394 GCA_003316145.1 Neoboletus magnificus | reverse complement strand
GCTATTTGCGCGACGCGACTTGGACATTGCCCTGCTAATACGTAGTTGGATTCACGCGGATCTATCCCCGAAAATTCGATATAAAATTTATAGCTGTCATCACTGCACTCATTGTCTAGAATGAACGGACCCCAGAAGAGACGTGAATTAATGAACCGAGCACCTAAACTATGCCTCTCGTACGCAGGCCGCTGGGACGTCAACGAAATTCCGGTTGGAGGGTGTGTAGGCAAACTCTTATCAGCGATGACAATGCCAGAGGTACTCGTTTGCGAGGTCTTCAATGCTTCAGTGATCTACGAACTGACGAAGGGAACCACCAGGACCGAAGATCGTGTCCCACCTAGTCTGGAACTCTGGGAAATCTCGGGTTTGTCCTGGACACTTCAGCAGTAGGTGGATTTTAAGTTACTTTTCGACCGTTAGATATGGTTTGGAGGCGTAATTCGTGTCTTCGAAGGTCGATTGGCTTCCGACGGGGCCTCCGGAAACCTCGTCGACATCCCATCGCATGAATGGAAGGTGGACCCCATATTACTAGACAACTTGAAGATGGGGCTCGTTTCACTCCATGACATACATATATAAACCCCTATTCCGTTAGATTGCAAAGATCCTACGATATTAGCTGTCGGATGTTGATTACGGAAAACTGCGAGGCATCCTTTGTAAAGTCGACCAGGGGCGACCCCATAATTTACTCAACCGAGCACACGATGTCTCGTGAACTTCGCCCAAGAAAGCCACGCTCAAGTTATGCCGTCCCCGCGGACTATGACACTGAAGACAACGGAAACGCGGCAGGTCCCTCAAAGGCTGACCTAGCAGACGAAGAAGATAGCAACGGAAGTGAATTCGAACCTGACAAGGGCCGCAGGGGCTCAAAAAAAGTATCACCCTGCAGCGGGGATGAAGACGTCGACATGAACGATGCCCAAGATCCAGAATCCGAGGTGGAGGAAATGCCGAAACAGAGCCACAAGACGACTACACCTTCTCAGGCTCGCAAGCCTCAAGCCCCCATCGTCAACACGACCAACCCGAACACCACTCCCATGCTCGCATCCCCGAAACCACGGAAGGAACAAGTACGTCGGAAGCTTCCTCCCAAGGTGTTACAACCCACTCGCACACCCTCCGTGTCCACCCCACTTTCAGCGGTGCCTCGGGCGGCGAAGACGTATGCGTTACCAAATCCGAGCGCACATCATCGACACCGAGCGATACCGGTGTTCCTTAGGAAGGGGATGGTTGAACGACTGGACGAACCTCCTTCGTTATTCAAGGAACCTCGTATCGTCCTGACGAATAGTATGACCACCGATCATTCCCTCACTGACAGGGTTAACAAGGCTTGGGGTTTCAATGTTGGCGCCGGCCCTGTCTGGCAAATCATGGAAGATAGATCGTGTTACAAAGAAAGTATTGGTTCAAACACCGGCTCTGAGAAAGAGTCTTCCAGGCGTCCCAGGGTGTATCAGAACGTATCCGTACGACCTGACTGGGAAGTGTTGAGTAACCAGTGTGTGGCAAATGATTGACTTCGTGACGTGTATTCAAGCTGTTCTTGAACTGAAATCGCAGGGATGCTCTGAAGTATTTGCCCACAGATTCGGTCATGACTGAGGATGGGCAATTCAAGCCACCACCGCAAGTTGACTGCTACGTCGGCCCGCATGATGGCCAGACGCGCGTCGCTTTCAATATGTTTGACAGTGTTGCTACATGTACGTGAATGTACTTCGTCCTGTTGACGACAATAACGCGAGAACGCCTCAAGCCGAGTATTTTGAGGACGGTACGGGGTACGTCTTTAGTGCGGGCTCCCCAGTGTGGGGGATAGATTGGTGTCCGACTTATCCAGCAGATCGCCCTGGTAAGAATGCCTATCTTTACCCCTTTATGACCCACATTTAGCGGTAGCCAGCTCGGCAGTTCAGACATTATTTAGCCGTCGCCCCCTTTCCGACACGCTCGCATTCTCCAAATATCGGTGTCAAGGTTTCTCGTCCCTCTCCTGCCTGTGTCCAAATATGGGCCCTAAAATCCCGAATCCGAGACAAGAATGCGATGAACGAAGATTGTCCTCCGAATGGTCCAGCCGAAATCTGTTGTGAAATGGTGTTATGTCTGGAAAGTGGGCCAGCTCAAGAAATCAAGTGGTGTCCGTTACCCGCTCATGATCAAGTTCGTCCTCATCCCTACCGACGGCTGAAAAGGAACTGAAAACCTTGACCAAAGTGGGGAGGTGGACGGCCCAGAAAACCTCGAAAAATAGGCATATTAGCCGGAACTTTCGAGGACGGATCACTCTCTATATACGTTGTACCGGATCCCGAAGACATAAGACCTCCGGAATACGATACCGCCCACCCTGTCTTTGGTGAGGACTTCTTTCCCGCCACATCGGCGTGAAGTGTTTATCTTGCACAGTCAAGCTGCCTGAGCCAGCCCTACGCATTGAACATGAAGAAACTTCATGCTGGTCCCTTGATTGGGCAAGCAGCGAAGTAATCGCTGTAGGCCTCACGAACGGTGAGACCTGTGATTAAACATGTTTTCATAGCGCAGGAGTGACACATTCCAAGGATGTCTTGCCATTTACAACATCAAGCATGCGTTGGATAGCGGTGACACTCTGAGTAAGTCACCGGGTCTGTCTTTTTTTCTTCCCCCCACGTCTTTTGGGCGATTGTTGATACCACTCAGGCATTTTTCCGACGCACTTCATTGCGGTACATCAGTCTGCCATTCGTGCACTCGCATGGATTCGTGTGCCTCCTACAGATGGATCCGGCGCCTCCAACCCATCCGAGGATCCAACAGTCATTGCGAGTGGGGGTTACGATGGCGTAGAGTGTCTCACTGACATCCGGGAGCCACACGGGAACGTCGTCAACCGGACCAGAGGCACGTCTGACTTTGCATTACCCATGTGAACCATCACGTTTTTAAGACAGACATCGTCGACCAAAACAGATGTCATAAATAGCGCGGCTTATTCCGCATTCGCGACGGGTCCGATCATGATCGACCACGACAACACCGTCAAGTCGTATTCCATATCACCGAGCATGCTGGGGCGTGGTCATATTCTGATGGAACCGGATGGCCCTGTTTGGGTCGGTCTGAGCGTTTTACTTACTCATACAATATCTTTTTTGATGAATTCGCCGTAGAGCGTGAGCACGTCGGACTACCATCCTCAACTCGCTGTCGGATCGGCCGATGGTTCATGTATGACCACCAACACACTCAAATCTACGCGGAGGGGTGGAACAGTCGTGCGTCCAACTCGACCTATAGTCCAACTCTGAACAACGTTGACGAGCTTCCATCCTCAGCCTTTCCTCGTTCACAAGATTTATCAGCTCGATTTTAGTCGCAAGACTGGAGAATTCCGTATACTCGAACATTTTTTGCCGCAGGTGCATCCCCAAGAATCTTGTATTTTCACCAATACTGAAGCTTGAGGCCCATAGGAAACGCAAGAAAGGTCGACCAACGTCAAGGGCAGGGCACAGGAAAAGAAAGAAGATGGAGAGGCCAATGGTCGTAGCACTAGCACCGGCGTATGGCCACCAGAAATTGGCATCCACCGTGTGGCGTGGAACAATGGAAACGGCCTCGGAGGCGCACCGCTACTAGCCTCCGCGACCGCATCGGGACTTTGCAGGGTGGACTGGCTGATGGGGAGATGGATCAGAGACAAAACGCCTTATGTGAGCGTACCAAAGATGAGGAAAGAAGTTGACGGGGCGTCTGACGAGTCGGACGAAGAAGCATAAGTCAAGTTGTAATCGTGGTCAAACGTTCTGCTCTGGATCGGTATGATTAAATGCAATTAAATCTAGCATCGACCCTACACGATACGAAAAACTGCAGTCAGCGTTGCGAGCGCGGGTTTTGTGTCGACACCGGACGGGCTCACAGAAGAAAAATGGCACGAGGGCAACATAGACTAGCGTTTGTTCGATACACGGACATTACTTTGCCTTGAACAGATTGCTATCCTTCAATGTTTGACGATGCAGCAGTCTCAACCGTCGTTTCTCCGCCTTCCCACCCAGCCCATCGTCCGTGAGCACCTTGGGTTTCGTGAGATCCCAAAGCCAAGCAGGGTATTCCTCGTCCGGTTTCGCAAGGATGGGTGGTTCACCCTTCAAGTAGTTGAGTCCGGTCAGTACGGTGCCAGCTGGACATGACGATACGACGCCTTTGTGTGTAGGGGGATGGGTGGGTTAAGTGGTGAGCATCATCATCACAAGTGTTCCGAGGCGTCAAAGCGTACTTTTAGTGGGTTCAGACGACGCGGCTCTGGGGAGTTGGCTGGAACTAGATTTGCTGCTCGACGCCGAAGCGTACCCGCGGGCCAAATGGAGCGAAAGTGTTCTCCGAGGCGTCTTTCGAGAAAGGGCAAGTAAAGGCTGCATGATGTCAATGCAAAACTGGACGTGTTCCAGAAGTGAACGAGTGACCCGTAACGGGCGTGACACACCCGAACCTTCTCCAGTGAGGTTTATTACCGCAAAGACAAGAATGCATACGGTGTTGAGTGTATACAGTAAATACAAGAAGAATGGCCAACTGTAAATTACATTTATACAGTCCAGCACGGTCAACCCAATGATCTATACCTAGTTTGCATGAATCATGATTCACGTGTTCAAAATCTGAGATTCATCAAGCATGGTAGAGCAGTCCCCGAGGGTTCCCGCCATGCTCAGAATAATCCAGACCCAGGGAACAATCGTGACTCTTCGTTTGCGTCCTGGTCGTCTCCTTCATAATCAACTTGCGCCGAAGGCTCTATCTCAGGGGAGAGGCTATAAGGCGTTGCCGGGTGCAGTTCCGGTTGGTGATACTCCTCGGGCGCATACGGCTCATGTTCGAACGGATCGATATCCGTGTCCGGTGTCGCCAGTGGAAGTGGTTGTATTGGATCTGGAGGAGCAACGTACTGAGTAGCACGTGTCCGTGGGGAGGCGTTGTGTTGTGGGGACTGCGGAAGCAGTGTGGCTTGGGGGGGAGGGGACATGGGCAATGACTGAGTCTTGACCGGAGTGTTGTATTGCGGCAGGATTTGTGTAGCTGGCTGAGGGCGGGATAGCGTAGTGGTGGTCAGGGGATTTGGTTGGAGATCATACTCAAACTATAACAAGATCATCAGAACAAAATGTGCAGAGAGGAAGCAAGAATAGCATACTGCCGCGAAGACTTCTTCCCTCCGTTTCTTGCTCTCACCCTTATCGATGCAATAGCAGAGGTACAGGACATCCGCACTGGAGCATGGTCATTAACAAGTCGGAGAGGCAACAGGGAGCGCTTACGTGTCTTCCACAAGACCGACACAGAATAAACCAACGAGCGCCGTCACGCCACCAGCCAACAAAGCAGCCCCCAGGGCAGAATCCGGAGCGTTCAATGTGTGAGCGACGAACAAATAAGTCAACAACGCAAAGGGAAACGTAAGCGTCAAGGGTGTGTACGCGAGCATCGTGAGTTGAGCTGAAAGAAAAATCAGTTCCTGACGATCCCAAAGCTAGACAAGTTGAATCGTCGTACGCTCAGCCTTAAACTTCCGCCTAAAACGCCCTGCTCCTGCGGATTCTACTGCCACTGTGAGAGCATGCGCTCGTCTTGCGCTCGGTAGAAATGGATCACCGGTAAGGCCAGTATACACGAGAGCATACTTGCTAAATGACGTTGTCACGGTCTCCAAGTACCCTACTGCCATACTAGCACCAATGGTGAGTGGTTGAAGCCAGGGGCGGAGAACAAGCGGAAAGTATGAAGGCAGAAGGCGTAACACGATTGTCAGGAGCGTGAGCATGCGGATAGCAGCCATGATGAGTGCACTCAGGACGATCGACCCCAAAGATGGATAAGTGGAGCGAAGGACGGCGCTGTGAATGATATGCGTGTCTGTCGGAAGTGGCGGGGGTTGGTTTGGGCTGGAAATTGGGACGGGTGAGGAAACGGAGGGAGATTAACCAAAGAGGCACTGACTCTGCATAATACCATGCACCAATGACGCCCGCACAAGTAGTGCGTAAAATACCCCGTGCGACACCCCAACTCCAGAGCCATACCCCTATGGCGCCAACAATTGCCCAATCCGCCCATTCACTGATATACCACTCATACCTACCCTGCACTTCTTCGTAGTGACCCACTAACAGGAGACGGAAAATGAGCGTGATGAAAGGGATCGAGGCGATTAACACTATGAGAAGGATGGCGGGAGAAAGTGCCAGGAGAAAAGGGTTGGACATCAAAAGTTGCGACGTGAGGTCAAGAATGGATGACGTGGAATGTATCTTGCGAGGAAGGTCGATTAAACGCCGAGCGGTTAATATTGACAAGATGAGGGGGATGACAGAAAACAGACGTAGTCTATGTTTCAAGTTAGTTATGACTCCCGGAGGATGAAGCGCCGGGCATAACTTACCCAACGGTCTCGCCCCATGTTGGCTCCTGATCGTTGTCCCACATAAAACTGCCAACAAAGGCCCATATTGCAGAAATGAAGAGGGTGACTGGTATAAATACTGAGGTGACGACCATGACGGGTTTGACGAATATCCGCAAGAGGAAGATGTGCACATAAGCAACAGCAGCGCTTACGAACGTCAGGATGGTGAATAATGGTACTGTGTGCAGTAGAGTGAGGTATGGCAAAGGGCCCCTGATTTCGTCGGGCCTTCTTTTGATGAAGATGAGTAAGATGGAGAAGAAGAAACATATTGTGACACCAGTGCACCACAGAATAGTCCAGTATGAATCGTTGAACTTCCGACGCGCGCGCGAGATATGACGAGGGTCCGGTAGCGAGAATACGTCAATTGGGCGAGAGGTACCGTCTCTCGGCAGCAATGATTCTGTCAGAGATAAGGATACGGGTTCCCGAGTACGAGGTGGAGGGGGCGGTGGTGACTGGGAGCGCAGGATATGTTGTATGGGGTGTGATGGACCCACTACAGGACCCGGGGAGTCGAGGGAGGACCTTGAAGGGGAGGGGGAGGCGGCGCGAAGTCGCCGAGGGGGTGATGCCTGATGAGCCAGCCAGCCTTTTGGAAAGTCCTGCGATTCGGCTTGACCATAGTCAGATGCTATCAATGGAATAGACTGGGAGGCATGGCAAGAGGCCCCTGGTGGCATATCTTCCTCGTCCAGGCGGAGATATGGATCCTCCTCTATTTGATAGTTTCGACTCCTATAATCTCCTCTGCTGGACATCCTGCTCATACGACCTGCGTGTAGATGAGGATCGTCAAGGTCGTCGAGCTCACTGTTGTGGTCGTTGTCTGCACGAGACCCCTCGTCGGTTGTGAATGAAAAGAAGAGAGGCTGTGAGGAGGACAGACTTGACTCTGGATTCTGCTGCTGCAACAAAAACTGCGAGGCATACTGCGCGAACGATTTCGCCATCTCCTTAAACCCACCCGCTCGTCAAAACGAACGTAGCCAGCCAAGGGAGTTACGACGCCGCCGTGGGTTGCGTGACTTGTAAAAAATCAAAGTCGCTGTGGTAAATTGGCTCAAGAACCTAACCTCAGCTTGCGTACTCCATGTGAATGTCATTCCTAAACGGGAATACAAGGTCATCCCTCCTCTCTACTACTCGGGCTCGGACAGCCATTAACGCATAGTCTGCTGAACGCAGCTGCACAGTTTAAGTTCGGTCTTGTCATGTGCATGACCCAGATCACATTTGGTGGGTAACGACAGCCAGCCACTAGGTGATTCCATTTACAAGAATCGAAACCCGGCCAGGCTGCCAAGCTTCCGAGCACGCTGAACAAAACACTAGCGGGGTCATTGGGTCATCTTTGACAGACTAATGCTGGCGTTTTTGGCTAATGTGTCTACTGCCGACCTACTTGCCAAGCCGTGGAAGTGCATTCACATCATCGCTACGGGCCATTTGAAGAACCTACCTTGCTGCCTTCTGTTCTTTGTAATCCCCATAAATCTGTTCAGTGGCTGCCACTCCACTGGTAACCAGTCTGGTGACCAGTCCGTCTATGATGCAAACTATCGATATTGTGGCCTGGTCGCACGCAAGATAGACAAAATCAGGTCTAAGTAGTCACACCGATTGATCCATAGATAGGCTCAACGTCCATTCCGCAACCGTGCATGTTGCGCGATTATCGGGCGCTCTTCTAAATACGGGTTAAGTTACAAGGCGAGTGTCGAGAGGGCACGACAAACTTTGGGTTTAGTACCTTAAATCACCGTAGACCAAATATACGGGTTTACTTTTGGTCCCTTTTTGGTTCTTCCATCGTCATCGTGTCTTGCTCGCTATCCCCCTCGTTCCCAACATCCCCGCTGTGCATCGTCTTGCGGTTCACCGAGTACTCCCGCAGGAACAGTGTCAAAATTAGAGAAACCCCAGCCAACGTCGTTGTTACCATCCATATCGTTGCAAACGAACGTGCCCACGCGTGCAGCACCGCATTGCGAAGGATGACGTCCTTATTGGGTTCAGTGTAGTGCGACGGTAACAAACGAACACATAGTGACGCACAGGAATCAAGTAGATTTTGCCGATGCTATCGTTAAGCGCTGTGATATCATCACCAAGCCCGAGGCCAGCGTTATTCGGGATGGCTGCGAGTTCCCGGGGAAGCACGCTAGCAAGAACAGCCTCACCAGTAACAATTCCTACTGCACCGCCCAGCACGCTGAAAACCCCGATCATCCTTGTCAAATGAACTGACAAAGAATGGTTTCTTACCGGAGGAACAGGAAGCCACTCGTCGCAGTAGCCATATCCTTTAGAGGCATCGCTGCCTGAAGTGCCACTATCGGAATCTGGAATAAAAAGCCTCCTCCAATGGCTGCGATCAGAGGAAAAACCTCTTGTTCGGCACTTTGAATTAATGAGCATCATAAGGTGGTTCGTTGAGGAGAAAAAATAAACATACAGGCTTGAGGTGTAATCCAGCATGATGAGGAGGCCTGTTCCTATAGTTAACAATGTACTCCCGAACCAGATCCCTGGAAGGTTTCTCCCCATCTTCGAGACAACAAATCCAGAGATGACGGAGAACGAGGAAGAGCCGAGGATGAACGGAAGCATTCTGAATACAGGTGTTGAGTAGGATACAGACGTGAGCACAAGGAAATAGGCACTTGGCTCCCGCACCAGTAGCCGAAGAACCAAGTACTGGAGAAGCGTCGATCAGATATTCGCACACAACAAAATCAGAAAGTGGGACCTTGGTAAAATAAGGGAAGATAGCTAGGATTTAAGTTAGCACGATGCCGCCAAGACTTGGATCGCATTGTCTATGCTCACTACATTGTCGCCAGGAAAACAGCGTTATGGAGAAATGCAGTTGCTAGAAGACATCCGGTAGTCCGTGTCTTTGTAACGTTGTCAGAACAGCGTGCAAAGCTCAAACTTGAATATTCACCTTGAATAATCGAGGAGGAAGGATAGCGGCGCGTTTTGTGAGCGCTTCGTTGACCCCGCCGATGACGAGGAGAGTCACCCCCACAGTAAGCAGGCCGATTGTCCGGGGTTCTGACCCTTCAAAAAGTCAAGGATTCAGTTTGTCACCACAATGAATATAACACCATAAGAAACTAACAGTTTTGCTCGCCAAAGTTGAACCCTACGAGGAGACAAACCACTCCTGCAACAAGACTGAAAAGTCCGATGAAATCAAGCTCGGCGATTTGATCACGAAGCGGGCGTTTCGGAGGCGGATGAACGTTGAGAAAGAAAAACAACAGCGTTGCTGCAATACCACCGATAGGCCTGAAGCTTTCATGATCGGAACTGCTGAAATAACCTTAAAAATAAGCACGCACAAGTTAATGAAGAAACACCATCTCCACGAGGCATGTTGCGATAAAACCTTGGCATATTTAGCCGTTATGGTGGACGTTTTAAACAATATGACCTTACACCGCCAAGGAATGGTCCAGTTACACTGTTCAAAATCAGAATTAGCGGACGTGGCAACTCGAATGTCGTGTATGGTCTACCTTGCAACACCATACGTAGCGCCAATTAGGCCACCATAACATCCTCGACTACAAGATCGCCAGTTGAATCAGGAAATGGCTCTTTTTGGTCTTTATGTACGTACTCTTTTAATGGAACGATATCTGAGATGGTGATCACTGAGAGCTGCATGACGCCGCCGCCGCCGATTCCCTGAAATGCTCTGCAGACGATCAACCAAGTCATATTTTGCGCAGCTCCACAAAGTGCTGATCCGAGCTAACATAGCAGTAATAAGTAAAGCAAAATACATTCTGACCAGGAAAACAGACCAAGAATATGGAAATGCATGAATAGAGGAGTGGTTTTCGCCCTAGTGCGTGGGTAAGGAACGTCATCTGCGTACGTCATCGGTGAACAACCCACCAAACATATCAGACAGTTTGCCATAGAAGGGACCAAACGCGCCGGCTGCAAGCATGTATGCACTAACCAGACGTGTGTTAAGCCAACAGTACGATACGGAAGAATAGGCACACCTTCCAACCCAGCCGTACTTAATCCCTCCCTGAAGGTGTGCCACGATGGTAGGCAGTGCAATTGAGACTATAGTCTTCCAATCTCCTCCGTCAGACCCACCCCAATATATCAACGAGGATCCTGACTCACTTGATCCAGCGCTCCAAGGAACATCGTACACACCAAAGCGAAGCTGACAATACCTAGTCTGTTGTCGGGCAGAACATGCACCTCATCCTGCCTCCAGGAAACACCTGGCTCCTTCCGCTTTGCAACACGTTCTTCTTGAGGGGAAGAGTCGGATGTCATGGTCTTTGGCTACCCCAGGTGACTGAACGATGTTTTAAGAGTAGAGAATTCGAGGCACCAACGCGACGCGCTGAGCTGGCACGAATCGTTACGGTCGTATGGCCCAAGGCTGATCTAGATAGAACACACAAACCGTGGCTGATGCCAGTGATGGGATCAACCACTGATCGGTGCCATCCGCCCCGCGGGGCCTAGAACTCGCGCTAAACCTTTGCACACGTACTAAGCGTGCTCCGTGGCTCTTTTTATGCACCACCTCCGCGGAGCGAGTCTTACTAGTGCCGTGAGAGCGGGTCCCGGGCCTACTTGGGTGCGGCGTCTACAAAGGTTTCAGAGTCTGACGAAGGCAATGACACACGTTGGTGGGTAGCCCGGTGACCAGACCAGTTTGTGAGAGTATTCGAAAATTTCCTGGCCCCGTCGGAGGGGACACTGGCAGGATTTGTGACCCATTCAATGAATCGTGGGAACTGCAAAAAAACGACGTCTGTGGACACAAACTCACTCTCAATGCCTTGTGACGTCCGTTAACGCAGCCTGTCAGCAAAATGACAAATTACTGTCAGTCAATTTTTGCCCCTTTGCCCAACTTTATAGCCGTCAGAGCGGTCGAATCCCTTAGGGCCACACGCCATAGTCTGGTGACCTGACTAGCCGACAGGTGATGAGCTGTGACGACTGATAAGCTGTGCGGTCTGTGTGCAGATCCGACAGACGACGATAGTAATACGACATTTTGCTGATCGACGTCGTTGGACAGCCCACCCTTCGGGTTTCGTTCCGTTCAAGCTGTCCAACGGAAGGGAACAGTACGACAATTGAAGTGTCATCTGCAACAATTAGTGCTAAGCATAGAAGAAGCTACCAGTGTCCAAATGCCCCGAGGAGCAGGTACTGTATATACTCCCATCTGTCCTGCGTGTGAGATGATGCTAAAGTTTGAAGTTTGGAGTTGGGTACCAATCTTTGTCATGATAGCGTCCAACGTTCACGACCAATTTACGATTGCCTTTCTAGTATATATAGCCGAATCTCATAATTGTCTCGGCTGGTAACTCAGCTATGAACCAATCCTCTGCAACTCAGCTCAATCCTGCCGGACTCTGTCTGAAACTGCATGTGAGCCCGATTTGGAAGTGATGGACTGAGTCCCCTACCCACATTGGTGCTTGTCCAGTGTATGACCCTGCTTCTCAATATCATCATCAGTTCTGTACTTAGCATCACTACTTCACTCCCTCCATCCCACAAGGATCCAGAATCCTATTACACCTCTGTGCTTTCTAGTGCTGTGCTGGCCTGGCTTGGCCTGAAAGCCCCAGCTCAGGCCTGGCTTAGGGGGGCTCGGGCCTTGACAAAATGCAGGCCAGGCCTCAAGCCCCTAAAAGCCCCCATTAGGGGCTCGGCCTGGCCTAGAGGCCAGGGCTTAGGCTGAAGCCACAGCCATCATGATCAAGTGTAACATACTTCAATACTACTGTATGTTGTACTGTATATATGTATTTATGAGGACAACCACCCTGCCTCCTTCCACCACACCTGCCCATTTCATTGTGTGGTAGTGGTGATGGCAGCACAGCATTATGCTGCGCCTGCCTGCATCATTGTTGCCATTGTGGTGGTGGCACGCAGTTGCGTTGCCCCGCCTGCAGCATTGTTGTTGTGACATGGCACTGTGTCATGCTCGCCTGCATTGCCACAGCATGGTAGCCATGGTCGTGGTTATAATGCTGTTGCATTGCACTCGCCCATGTTGTCATCATCGTCGTGGCATGCAGTTGTGTTGCCCTGCTCGCATTGCCATTATTGTGGTGGTGGTGGTACATTGTTGTTGTCATGGCACAGCATGGCACTGTGCCCACCCGCATTGCCAACATTGTAGTGGTAAGGCAACCAGATTTTGCTGGGTGAGCATTCAGGGTCCCAGGTGGTTCTGGAGCTTCAACAGCTTGGCCTGGCTCGGCCTTGGCTTCCCAGAACAATGGGCCGGGCTGTCTTAGGGGCTTGGGTGGGGCTCAAGGCTCAGCTTAACCAGCTTTGCGGCTTCAGGCTGGGCCAGCACAGCACTAGTGCTTTCTAGTGCAGGCTGGATACTAGAAATGTTAATTAGCCATCTGGATTGCATCCAAAATGAACTTGGTATACATGCAGAACACTTCAATGAACTCATCATGATTCTCAGAAGCTACAGCCATTCTGTTATAGTCCAGTTACCATCACAGGTCTTAGTGAGACTTAGTCATTTTCTTTTTCTCTTCTCATCTTATTTTATCTGATCACATGACTTGCACTGATCATCTAATCTTCATCTAATCTATTTTCTACAGTCAAGACTCCACATCCTCTGACTTTAAACACTAAGGCAATGTCTTTAGAGACTTATCACCACCTTGATGTCTTAATAAATCCTTATATAGATATATTGTTCCCACAGTTATTTCCATGCTGTGCATGCCTTCTATTTCATTTCTATCCTGTGCAAGGCTATGCCTCACAGTCCTTCTTAATTTCTGTTTCTTCACTTCTGTTACTCACAACTTTGAAGGCTATGTATTAATCTCTGCTCATGATATTCTCATGATGGCAACCCCTGACCGTTAGGGTACAGGGTATGACCTTTTATGACAATGTATCCATAGATTAGATACAAATATATAACAACAGTAGAATAGTATATAAACCCCAAGAGCTGGATGGATAACCTCCAGTCTAGTTCTCTTGGTTTTTCTTCTTGAGATCCACTCCTGAGCACTAGCAAGTGTTCACTCATTCCTCTTCCCTAGTCCACTGGTGTTTACCTAGAGTTCTCTTATTGAGTTCTTTGGATGTTTCAGAATAATTAAGGTGTTATGTTTGATTCAGGTAGGATCGAGCATAGATTTAGAGAGGTGAAGTGGTGAGGTGACTAAGTGGCAATGGGACAAGGACTGGGCTTATGGACCAGTATCTGCACTCTGTGTAAGGATTTGCAGGAGGAAGTCTGGACATGGCAGACTGAAGACAAGGTAATCAGACAACAGTTCAGGTCAAGGGTTTGAGGCAAGTCTGGGCACGGTGGACTGTTTGACAAGATATCCGGATGACAGTCTGGATCAAGGGTTCGAGAGAGCATCCACTCAAAGATAGGACAAGGACCTTAGAAGCCTGAGGGTTCCAAGTAATGAGGTATATTGCTAAGATCTAAGTAGGTCAAAGCTAAGGACATAGGATGTGTTACGTCAGGTTTATATATGACAGGAAGGAACCTAAAGGAGGAAAGTGGAACTGGAGCAAAGGGTAATAATACAGGATGACTGAGGAGTGATGTCATGAGGGTGTCAGGGTGAAGGGTTATCTGGAGTCATGCATAGATGGGAAAAGCACCGAATGGGGTTCTGACAGTTTGGTAAGAGAGTCTAGTGAAATGAAAGTGTGATCCAAGTGATCACAGTGATGAAGTGAAGGGTGAAAGGTGAAAGGAACATGTGAAGAAAAAGAAAGAAGTCATAACATAAGGCACCTGTTATGCTTGGTCCGTGGTTAGGCTGCGAACGTAGACCTTCAATGAAGAGAAAGCTCAACATGTGGGACTAAAGATTCTAGGTTGAGCATTGACAAGAGGGAATTCCTCTTGATGCGACAGACAGAGACGGTTGTCAAGGGGATTCCTTGGACGATGGGGACAAGGGGATTGCAAGGGAAGGAAGTTCCAAGGTGATAGTCAAAAGGGGTTAAGAGCGAGAGGGGCGTTGAGTGATGTTCAAGCTCCTCAAAGGTTTGAGAGAGGTTGTATATAGGTAGAAAGGTAAGATCTAGCTTGTAATACATGGTATCAACGTTGAGTTTAAATACTACTCAAAGT
>QFEI01000057.1:28528-41770 GCA_003316145.1 Neoboletus magnificus | reverse complement strand
AGGACAAGGAAAGGGAAAGGGAAAGGGAAAAGGACAGGGACAAAGACAAGGACTCCCTCGTCGCCCGCGACCGCAGCGACACCAACACCCTCAGCTCCTCGACCAACTCAAACGTCCATTCCCCGCACGCAACTCCCCCCTCGCGCGAGAAGAAGGAGCTCATCCAGCTCCCCCCGCTCCCCGAATGGCCCCCGCCGCAGTCTCGCGCAGAGAACCGCCATTCTCTCGCCCCCAGCATCATCCCCACCCAGATTCAGAGGTCCGTCAGTGCCGGCACCATAGGAACCAACGCTGGCACCCCCTCCTCCCTCGCCTCCACCAAGCCCTTGCCCGACCTCTCTGCCCGTCCCCTTCCTCCCATCGAGGAACCAAACGATGCCGACAACGACAGTGGCGTGGGCCTCCCCGTATCCTCCCCCGTACCCCACACAGCAGATCTTTCAGAACCCCCATCCAAGTCCGCCGCGCGCAAGGCGGCCGAAACCGCGGCTAACTCGGAAATACAGAAAAAAGTGGCTTTCATCTCTCCCCCTCCGACTCCATCAGGACCCTCAACCTCACAGCCCCTTCCCGATGCAACCACGAACCCCACTATCTCCGGTTCACCTTCGCAAGCGCCTGCGGCTGTTCCCCTCAAAACCACTGTCTCACGTTTTCAAGCCACACATGCCAAGGACACGCGTGGCTCTACATCAACCGCTACCTCGTCCTCACGTACTGACCCGGCTTCCAAACCAACTACGACCAACACATCTGCCGCTACCCCTACCTCCCTGCCCCCAATCTCGATCCAAAGTGCAAAGGCAACCTCAACCCGCACCGTAACTTCGCCCTATCCTGGCTCCGTGCGTTCTGGAACGCCTTACTCCCAAATGTCCAACACGAGCACGCGCATCCTCGCCGTCTCCTCGTGGAGCGAGGCTGCAGAGGATGATCTGGTAAGCAATCTTGGTCCCCGCGAGCGCACAAGACAGGAGGTGCTCTGGGAGATCGTCGCCAGTGAGGAACGGTATGTCTCTTGTCCTTTAGCTCCCTATCTAAGCGCCATCACTTGACACACACAACACAGGTACGTCAACGATCTCCAAAAAATGAAGGAAACGTTCATCGAACCTCTCCTCCACCCCTATGCCTCGCCACCACCCACCTCGCTTTCGCCCTATGATTATGACGACTATCCTTCTCCGCCTCTCCGTGTCGATTCTCCGCACGGCTCCGTCGACGTGCTTCCCATCGCCGCTCGTTTCATGTCCCCCGCTGGCTTCCGCTCCGACGGCACATCCGGCGTCACCCCCGAAACCAAGTCTCTGGCACCCACCACACCAAACATTGATGACGAATCGGGGCAGTCAGAAATCGAGGATGACCACCTCCCTGCATTGCAGAGCAACCGCGCGAATGTGTCTGCGAAGCACAGTCATCCTCGTTCGCCTTATCGTGCGGGCACGGCTCCAGCTGGCAAGAGCAGTAAGATCAAGGAGTCGGTACCTTTCCCATCACGGTCCCATGGGTCACTTCCCCCAATTCAGCGCATGAACCAGGTCAACGCCTCTTCCCAGTCGCTCGGGCGGCAGTCTGGTCCTGAGCGTGAGCGGGAACGCGAGCGTGACAAGGACCGGGAACGGAAAGACAGCGCGAAAACGACGCCAACGGTTCACAGCCGTCTGCTTCGCAAAATTAAACAATCACAGGCACACCCGGATGGGTCGTTGCTCACGGCTGTCCCTCCACACCTCCTCCCCGAAGACCTGCGAGTATGTCTGGAGGTGATTGAGAGTGGCGTCCTTGACGGACATCTCAAGCTCAGCGAAGGGCTGAGAAAGCGGTATGAAGAACAATACCCCCTCGTCCGATCGCTCGCAGATGTCTTCGTCTCCAACGTACGTACACATCCCATCGCTGTGGAGTAACTGTTAATTTGTCACAGTCACACATCTTCCAAGGCTATGCTACTTACGTCCTTCATCTTGAACGCGCGCTCGAGCAGGTTGATAATGCCCTTTCCACGGCAAGTGCTGCCAAGAAGCCGAAGAATCAGGATTCCGCGGAGTGGCTCAAGGTATGCAAATCCCTGCAGCGACTGGAAGAGTTGGCCGCCGACAAGGGCGAGACCGGTCTTGCAATCACATTGTCGAAACCCTTCCAGCGTCTGCTCAAGTATCCCCTCCTTTTCCAGAATCTCCTCTTCCACACTGACCCCAGCACGTTCGAATATGAGAGCACCCTTCAGATGGTAGCCGAGGTGGAAACAATTGTGCGAAGCATCGAGGACGAGAAGATCCAAAAAGAGGACCGAGACAAGACGAGGGATGTTTTCGCACGCATCGAAGGCCTGGACAAGGTGAAACAGCTGGCGATCCCGAAGCCTTCCCGGCTACTCTTGGAGGAGAGGCAGCTCATCATTGGTCGTGAAGGATTGACGTCAGCCTCGTCAACATCTAAAGGATCGAGTCCCCCACCGGTGATGGCCATGAAGAACGTCAAGGGTAAAACGTCGTTCCGACGACTGAGCGACGTCCTTGGCACCGGTTCTGGTATGGGAGGCAAAAAGGATCTGTGGCTGGTGGTCTTCAACGATGTCGTGTTGAGGTGCCAGCGTACTGGGACCACATCGTTACCGCTGGTATCCGGCACGAACTCACGCACGAGTTCTCTGCCAGATATGCAAGGCAAGTCAAAGTATGCGACATCTGGGCGGCGAAACTCGCATACGAAGCCGCGAAACTTGTACAAGTTTATCAAGGTACGCAACACTTTTATGACGTTTTCACCAAGGACTCATGTATCATTCCAACAGATAGAAACATGGGCGATTGGGGACGTAATCCAACCGAGAGAAGGTGTTGTGTCCATGGAAGAGTAAGGTCGCCGTTTTGCACCAACCGTCGCATCTGACCCTCCATTCAGTGTTGTCCGTTCCAAGGCAGAGGCGCATTCAACCCATAAGCCAAGGATCATTCCGCTTCCGGATGACGATGAAGACGGAGACGACGACTCAGATGACTCGGATAAGAAGAGCAAGATGAGCTTCTCTTACTGGGGGGCTGACAAGATCACGCTCCAAAAGCCGGTTTTGAAGCCCAAGCAAAACTCTGCTGGCGGATCCACCCGACGCGTGTCTCCAGGCGGGACATCCTACGCCCGGGAGTCTTCAGCCAACGCAAAGTTTGGCACCCGGCTGGTGTCCGGAGATCAAATTTCACCCGCCATGCGGCCTGCCAGCAGGAAGACGCAAGCGACCCCGAGTACCAAGACTCGCGTTAATCCATCAGACGATAGTCACTCCGTCAAGGCAACCGTGACTCGTCCCGCCTGGGACACTAGCACCCGTGGTGCCCATCCCCCTTCGAAGCGACCTCGCCAGACCTCTCAGTCTAGCGCAGCCACCCGCGTCACCGTAACGGCCACCACCACCAACAATAATAACAAGCCTCAGCTCTCCCCTGTCGCATCGGAAGACTCGACAGTAGGCTTATACCGTCAACTCGTTGCCCAGGATCCCTCGTTGACTCAGTGAAGTTTTACACTTTTTCTCCTGTTTATTTTGCAGTCGTCTAGACTTCACCTGCGCTCCTTGAGAACTGAGTTCCGTTACATTCATCCACTGCATTCTTGAACTCACAATGCACTCGCTTACCCCATTGTTATCTTCCCTGCATCATGACTGGTACATTCCTTGATTCTTCCGCCTGCTTGCGGCCGCATTCCTGTTGATCGGTACCTAAATGTTTGACGATACCTTATCACTCTCATTTCCCTCGTCTTTTTTATCACATTCTCTATTTGCGGAACACACATTGACAATCTAATTCTAATCCAGCACTCTGATACCAAGCCTCGCTGGCGCGGTTGCAATGCATTTTCCCCCCCTTTTCTTCATAACCGTCAGCATGTATACTAAATCGCCACCGCGTTATCAGGCTTATTCTATCGCTTCATATGCCGCGTTGTGAATGCTGACACTACGTCCGCTAGGGTCTGAGGCGCAACCCCAATCGCCACGTGGTATCCATCTGGAGAACAAAAAGAAAAATGACAGCCATCAGAATCCATCACGCGTGAAGAAAAATCAAGCCCTGCCGAGGACTCACCGGACGGCTGTCTGGGCCGCAGTGTCAGACGGGAAATGAGCTGAAAATAAAGTGAGTCTCGGACACTTGAAAACTGTGGCACGGACGCCTCCCCACCTTCAAAGATCTCCCGAATGAAATATGCCTCTTTCGTATCGGGTGTGTCCATGGACCATCGTTCAGCCCGTTGGGCGAACGCCTCATCCGAGACGACTGCAGCGGCGTGATCCTTCATTCTGTGGAACAATCTTTGGCAATGCACGCAACTTTGCGATGTCGGAAACCTACCCGTCTATCCACGAGTATCCGACGCCGTCTGAAAATTGTTCTTTCTGGCGCCAGAGAATCGATTTAGGTAGGTAGGGCTGTGGATGAATGGCGCCACGTCCAATACATAAAATGACCCTTGTTTGTTTTCGGCGGGCGTTCACTCACCTTTCCGTCCGGAGAACAATCAAAGGCTTTGCGCAAAATGTACTTGGGTAATGTGAGTCCTCGGTGGGAAGCATCAAGGGCCCACTGACCTTCTCCATCTTCGGACGACCATCTTTATCGGATTCTTGCGAAGAGCCCTGTGAGAAAGACTTTTCTTTCGAGTCAATGTTCATTGCAACATCCAGAAACGCCTTGTCAAGGAAAGGTACACGCGCTTCGAGTCCCCATGCCATAGTCGACCTATGAGATCGTCGATACATGTGGGACAACGAGCGAGGCGGAAATCTGCTCACTTGTTGGCACGGAGACAGTCCGCTGTGTGGAGGTTTTTGACTCGGCGTACACATTCCTGGTGAAACGACTTGCTATCAGGCGCGGCGTGGAAATACAAGTATCCTGCCAGTGGAGTATGGATTAGCTCTTCGGAAGCATGCACCCTCACGTTAGAACGATCTTTTCGCACCTCCAAAGATTTCATCACTGCCCTCCCCGCTCAACACCATTTTTACACCCATAGCCTTGATCTTGCGACTGAGAAGGTACATGGGTGTGCTTGCCCGGACGGTCGTCACGTCGTAGGTCTCGAGATGGTAAATGACGTCTGGAATTGCATCCAGTCCTTCCTGCACCGTAAAAACAAATCCGTGGTGAATGGTACCCAGAAAGTGCGCCGCTTTCTGTGCTGCTAAAAGGTCGGGAGAGTTTTCCAGTCCAATCGAGAATGAGTGTAGCTGGGGCCATGTGGCAAGCATCGCTGTTCGATCGGTTAGCACCGGCATACTCCTGGATAGGTAGGATTCCTCACCTCGTTCGCTCAGATCGTCCCATTTTGGCGTTGGGGGGGCACTGGTGGCCTCGGCTAGCTTGCGTTTACGGGCCTCGAACTGCGCTTGGGCGACCTTTTCTGTCTCTCGCGCAGCAATGGCAGCGATCAAGCTGCTGTCCAAGCCGCCACTCAGTAGGACGCCATAAGGCACCTCGGACATCAACCGTTTCCGGACGGCTGCTTCGAGCGTCTCGCGAATCAAGGTGTAATCCACCGACGTGGTGGGGGCAAGCACATTCTCCTGGTCGCCGTCGAACCACGAAGGCTGATAGTAGCGCGTGGTGGAGTTGTCTCGACTGTCAAACACATGACCAGGAGGAAAGGATATGACTTTATCGCATTCATCCGCGAGGGCTTTGAGTTCCGACGCGAAATAGGTTACCCCGGGTCGTTTGGAACTCCAGCCCTGGTAAAGAGTGGTGATGCCGACGGGATCACGAGCAGCGATGATCCTAGACGGTGTCACAGATTCATCCAACAAGACAAACGCAAACATTCCATCGAGGAATGCAGGCACGTTTTTATCATGTTTCTTGTACTGGTGGACCACGTATATAAGCCGAGGGACGAATAGAGAGCGCGATCGGCCCACATACCAGAGGCAAAATGACCTCGCAATCGGAGTGTGTCTTGAACTTGACGCCTGAAGCAAGGCTCGCGCGAAGTGGAATGTGGTTGTAGATTTCACCGTTCACGGTGAGGATGGCCTTGCCATCTTCGCTCACAAGGGGTTGTGCACCAGTATCTGTACGCGTGTTAGATCGCCTCCTTTTCGTACCGAGACCGGATACAAACCGACTCCAACGATGGCGAGACGCTCGTGGCAGAGTATGGCATCCTTGCCGACGTAGCACCCTGACCAGTCCGGACCACGATGGCGGAGACGTTTCGATAATCCGATGAAACGGGCACGATCCGTGACTGGCCTTTCGAGGCCATGGACTGCAAGGATTCCACACATGCTCCAAGCTCAAGTTTCGGATGCAAGGCTGGTCCTGACAGATGTGTCGCGCGAGTCATGCCTTTTAATTGACGTGAAAATATGACTCGTGTGGATAAGGTTATGTACGATTACCTTCTCCAATAGCCGCACCAACACCACCACCACCACCACCACCTGCGTGATATAGGTGCCATCTCAATGTTTTCTAGGTTTCTCAAGGTCGGATATTCGCCATGGATATCTTGTCAAGTAGTGTCGATGCAATGGTTTGCAGCTCAATGCAAAACGAGTTCTAATCGCATCAGGAATGTCCTGGATTTCATCTACTGGACAGACTTTGTACTGGAATCACGGCTCGCAAGTTAATGTAACTTCCACGTGCCTGATTCCGGACAATGCCCCTCCTCCCCATTGCCGCATACAAAGCGGCCCGAGAACAAACCTCGCATCACTGGCAGATGGCCTGACGCCGACACTCTCAATATCACATACTAAAAGTGGGGAGGTGAGTCTCTGTTTCCTGCTTCGCGCAATCTTGATTCTAGTTCCGAGAGTATCCTCGCATCAATTTGCCAAGTTGAATGAACCTTATGCGGGCATACTCAGCGTGCGACTTCGTCAGCTGCTGCTGGTATAGAGTAAGTCGAGATAACATTACCTGCATAGACCTCATTCATTACATCCATACGAACTCGAAGGAAAGTTATACTAGTGCTCCTTCATGGTGTCAACTCGCACATGATACTCTATCGGGCGGCTCAGCAAACGCATGTTCTTCATCTGCTATTAGAATCATCTGGTGTTTTCCACTGACGCATTCAGGCCGTTAACTCTTCGCCGCTTCTACTAAACATGAATATCAAGGGAAGTATGGTCAAGTTCCATGGTGTTCCAGCGGGGTTTCCTCTGTATAATATAGATTCATGCAACGATTTCCCCTCTGCTGAAAAGTGGCATGCTACCAGTTACGCGCCATGTGACTATTCAATGTGAGACTTTTTGAACATGGCTTCCTTCCATGTTCCTCGTGAACCATCGAGGTTATTCCTAGCATCCGGGGCCTGAAGGAGGAAGCACCGACGTCCTTGTATTCAATGCGATCCTTCGCAGTCCGAGTACTACAAGTTCATCATACTCACTGTTTCAGTCCGTCTATCGTGTGCTGCGATCTCATTCTATTTATTGCTCTAGTCAGTCCATATTAAACTTGCGTCCCGTCTCAGTGTACGATTTCGAACGAAAGTAAAAAATACAATGAATTTGGAGGATGGTAGTGGCCGGTGTACCGTTGAGCTGTGACGCGACGCGACGCGACTAACAGTAGTCGCGTCCTCACCAGGCCTTCACTGGTGACCATGACTGTCCACTCAAACGACGTCCAGCGTCTCTTCCTCCAAGCAGTTTTTTCTCGAGGAATCCTTTCTGTCAAGCACGCACAAGTCCTCTGGGAAAAATGCATAGATGCAGTTAAAGGTTTGAACCGGAACCTTGACGAGTTATCCCCCATGGCCGACCTCCTCTCTCCAAGCTGCCGATCCCTCACTCGGCATACGGTTCGACGACAGCAGACAGGCATGGGACAGATTTGTCTCCGATATTAACTCTGCTCTCAATCCCCTTGATCTCGAATTTCGTCATTTGGCGGACGAGCAAACTGGGATAGAAATGTACGCTGTGGTGCGTGAACCATCTGTATCGAACATCTTCCTTGCGCTGACCCATCGGTTACTCTTACAAAAGGTGAACACAAAAGATGACGAGGTTTCCCAGATGGCCACGGATTACACACCCCTCGAGATTGCTTATTTCAAGGCAGTTGTACGTCGATTCAGCTAGGGCGCGGACAAGATGACGAGTTATCTGACCGGACAGGTCGAACAAATCATGCTCGCACCGCATGAAGCGTATTCTGTGTCATCACTCGCTGCCCTCCGCGAAGTATCCTCACTCAAATCAAACATGACCAAGTCTCAGGCCGAGGCCGTCCTTGGCAGTCTCGTAGCCAAGGGATGGCTAATGAAGAGCAAGTTGAGTGACCCCCGTATTTTATCCTTTTGTCTCGATGCTGAGTTCCTCAGACGTGCACGCTATTCACTCTCCACGCGTGCACTTCTCGAGCTCTTATCCTACCTCAAGTCAAATTATCCCGATGAGTGTTTGGAATGCACGATCTGCATGGAGGTGGGGGTTTTGCTTGCCTTGTGTTCACTCGACTTTCACATTCTTCGTCCTTAGATCGTCACACGTGGTGCAGGTTGCAATACTCCAAACTGCAAAACGAGGATCCATTATCATTGCTTTAGAAAGCTTCGCGCCCGTCGCGCGCAGTGTCCTACCTGTGGGACGGACTGGCCACAAGATGCAAAGAACCTCAGGCCTGTGGGCGAAGCCGCTGTCAGAGATGGCCAAGATGAAGGCCGGCGTACACGTAGGAAGAGCTCGATGGCGAGTGACGAGGAAGACGAAGATGAAGACGAAGAGACGAGGATAGACGAAGATGAGCCAGAGTCATCTCAGCCTAGGCAATCTCAGCGACGTGGCAAAAAAAAGGCCGTCACAATGGATGTTGACGAGGACGACGAACAGGACGACGAAGATGGAGACCAGGCTCCCCGCAAGTCTCAAGCTAACGCGCGCCGTCGTTCGGCGAGGATGCGTTAACGCTTGTGAGACCTTGTGTAGCCCTCCCACCTCACCAGCATTGAATATTCTCTATGGATCAGACGAACGTTTACCCCAATTAACAAGTACTGTAGTATTATTCGTCTATTGACATGACTCTCCGTGCCATCGCGCGGGGATCCACAACGCGGCCCTCATCCTGCCCCGTCCCGAGTGAGGCATCCACAAACCCGAACTTTCCCTTCCCCCAGACTTGTATACGTCGCTTCTCTCTCTGGCCCTCACCAAATTGTTCATTCCATTTGCGTAAGTCCGCCAAAGAACCCAAAGATTCAGAGCTAGAGGGTGTGATCTCCTTGAGTGCTTTGGTGAAGTGTCTGAGATGGATGGTCCGAGAATGGGTCGTGAATGGATCCGAGGCAGTAGCATCTGAGTTGTCTGTTGGATTGTCTTGCGTAGAGGCTTTTAGTGAGGACTTCCATGGCACGCTGACACCCTCTTTGACTGCGTCGAGAGCAGCAGAGACACACAAGTCTTTGGGGCTCAAATGTTAGAAGGACACGTCGGCAACCCCAAACCCAAACGCACGTTTCAAATCCGATCCCGAAAAGCTTTCGGTCTGTCTAGCCAAGGCCTTCACATCGACATCCGACGCTAATCCCTCATCGCGCAGCAGAATACGTAGAATGCCTGGAGCGCGACAACGTTAGGGTGCCTTTTGCTCTGAAACAATGCCAAAACACTACTCACCCTCTCTTTCCTTCTCCCCGGGCAGGTCCACCAACAGCCTTCGCGGCAATCTCCGCAGTACCGCATCATCGAGGTCGAAAGGCCTGTTGGTAGCGCCAATAACCACGACTCTCTCCTCCACGCCCGATTGACTCTTCAGTCCGTCCATCTCCTGCATAAACTCGGTGATGACCCCGCGATGCGCCATGGCACCACCCGAGTCGCGAGCGGATGACCGGGCCCCGAAAAGGGCATCGATTTCATCGAGGAACACGACGCAAGGGGACAGGCGGCGAGCAAGGCTAAAGACTGCCTTAACGAGTTTCTCACCTTCGCCGACGTACTGAGTTAAGCCAAGAATATCAGAGATGAGGAGGTAGAGTTACAAGGAAAGAGGCATACCATGTCCATAACGTCGGATGGCGAGATCATCAACATCCTACAGCCGGCCTCTTTCGCGAGAGCTCGCACTACCAGGGTCTTGCCAGTTCCTGGGGGTCCAAACAGAAGACATCCAGTCATGGCATGTTCTTTCAGGATGCCCATTTGAAAGGCTGCAGGATAAAGAAGCGGGAGCGAAACCAGAGTCCTCACAGAGTCGATCGTATGCGGAGGAAGATGAACCTGTGCAAAAGTCGTCGAGAGAGTAGCTAGTCAAGTTGCATTAGTGTTCATGCGTGCATGCACCATTGAATCTAACGAGTGCAACTTACCGGGATCAACGATGCAACCCAAAAGCCGCTTTTCATGAGGATCAAGATCTTCGTCTTGCTTGATTTTTTCCACTACCTCATCTATTAGTTTGCCTTCTTCCCCATCCTCGAGCCCAAGTGCATCCAATTCGTCCTCGGTGGCATCGTCATGTTGGCTCTCGCGAGGAACACGGACGCGAGCATCTTTTGACCAGGCCCGACGGAGATGGCGTGAAGAACGTTGTGCTGCCCAGGCGCGGTGTATCGCGGACCAAGATACGGAAGTCGGTTCGAGTGTTGCGCCAATCGTCTTGAATGTCGCGGACGGAGACACGGCAGGGGATATAAAGGAAGAAGAGACGACACTTCCAACCGCTCGATCTGCAATCTGACGTATCGAAGACCAAGGCTCGAGGCGTGTGCTCCAATCTTCCCACATCTCGTGTTCCTCGGGGTATTGTAAGCCAGTCGACGAAGCAGCACCAATGTCGGGTTGGTGTTCGGCGTCAGCAGAGGATCCAACAACCTCCGCGTCTGCTTCGAGCTCACCGTAATTTGGCTCCGAATCCTTCGCGATTTGGTCGATTTCTGCACTAGCCTCTACCCCCTCAGTCGACGTGGTGTCGGCGACGCCCTGCCCACCAGCCTCTAACACGCCTCCAATTCCTCCAACACCCAATCGCATAGCCAACTCGTTGACTTCTCTCCGCCGAGTCATCCTACACTTCCTTTCCGCATCTTGATCCCGTGAACTGGGAAGTATGACAGTTGCTCGGAAGAACTTTCCTGAAGCACCGCCTCCTGGATTACCGTCCTCAGAGTCGCCCTGCCCACTCCCGAGCATGTCTAGGAAGGGGGACGAGCCCCCTCCCAATAAAAGTATTGGCGGACGGGGTGCATCAAAGTCGGCTGAAGGGTACGGTGGAGCTGGTTGAGCAATCCCTTGAGAAGACCCATTCGTTCCACCGCCGCTAAGGAGGGAATGACCTAGGGGAGAGGAGGTAAAGAGTCGCGGGACATCCTCGAGGAGCCCAGCGTCCCCGTTCCTATCCCATCGCCGAAGACGCTCGCGAAGACGTTTTTCGCGCGCCCGCGTTGCATAATCGTCCTCGCCCCATTCGGAAGGTTGGAAATACGTCGCATTAATGTTGGGACCGGTGCTAGAAGTAGAGATTCCAGGACCGGAACGCGCAGTGTGTCTTCGGCGGCCACCAGCCGAGCCCAAGCTGGATGGCGCCTGTGCTCCAACGGACATTGAGAACGGTCCGGGGAAAACCGGCAGGGGGAATGAAGATGGCCCAACGAGTGATGGCGTCACACCACACACAATCGTCATTGGACATGCGACAGGGGACGAAGGCCGCGCGATTGGACCCGTCCTACGAGCACGTACTGCGCTGAGGAGGTGGGGGTACCAAGTAGGTGCTGTGGGCGCAAGGGTGGGGTAGTCGCGGATATAGACAATGCGGGGGCGGATGCATTGAGGCTGTGACGATTCGGGAGATGAGGGGGAGGGCATGTTGATTAGTTCATCGAAAAAGGCTTTGATTCGATTTGGAGTCGGGGATGAACGAGAAGGGGTAAAGACCGAAGAGGGACGTCCACGAGACGCGGCGACTGGGGCAAGGACGTGGAGTGTCATCTGAGAAACACCCGCTGGAGAAAAGAAACCGGGTTCGGAGTCTCCCTCTTCTTCGCCGACGGAAGACATGCGGCGAGAAGGAGAAGGAGGCGGGGCAGGATAGTAGTGAAGAGGATTTCTAGGCAGTTGGACGGCATTGGCCGCTGCAGGACAGAGAGGTCAGCACATAGACGAAACGGATGGTGCTAATGACAGCACCTTTTCCGAAACGGCCCCATTCACCTGCAGCGAGGTGAATAGAATCGATCACGAGAACCTCGGCGCCGGTTCTACGAGCCAACTCGCGGACGGTCTCATCGAGAACATATTCGCCACCCTCTACGGGACAGTACAATGCGAGGGTTGGTTCTATGGGAAGACCTGCAGGAGAAGAGTGCGCGGCACGATGTTGTGTCTGAGGATGGAGGGCGATGTGCAAGTTTGTGAGAGCCTCTTCGAAGAGTTCCGGAGGAGGCAACGCGCTCGGGTCTGGAGGTGAATCGGGGAGCCATAGGATATCGAGTCCAGGAGGCAGTTGGGGTCTATCGTCAGCGTCCCTGGGCAAAGAAGGAGAAGGCGTAACAGACGCTCTCTGTCTGCGGAGTGGTTTCTCCGGCGCAGGATCTGTGGGAGGATCTGCCTCTGGGGGCGAGTCTGAGGCGGCGAGCAGAGTCTGGTCGCTGTGCTGATCGTCGATGACTGGCTGCGACGATGCGAGTCGCTTGTGCACCCTCGATGACGGCCGGTCGGGCTGGGTGCTGCTCACGTTGGACTCCTTCGGCGACTTGGTGCGTGCGAGCGTCGGCGGGTTGAGGCGGACGGTGGGTCTCCTGGAAGCCTTGAGGACTGTCCTGGCGACCTGCGGCGACCTGCGCATGAAAGCGAAACGTGTCGGTGCTGGTCAAGACGTCGCGCGGCGAGCTCGCTGTGCGTGCCAGCGTCGGGCTCGGCTCAGTTGTTGTTTTCTTCGGATCGTCAATTTCCCACGGCCACCTCCCCTGTGACGCAGCGTCCGCGCACGTCGTCTCTAGCGCTCTCGACGCAGTCCCCGGCAGCGCGTCTTCATCATGGGCCGCGACAGACTTGCAGCACTCAGGGTGTGTCCCGTAACTAGGCGCCAGCACCCCCGACATGCCACTCACGCCTCCTGCAGGCTCAGAGACAGACCGATGTCCAGCAGGCCCCAATCGAAATGCAGCGCGTCCCCCCACAGCCCAGCAGTGGCACCTTGAATGGCTCGTATCTGCCCCCGTCTCAGGATACGTCTTCCATGTCCGCATTTTATGCCGAGGTGCGTCTCTTCC
>QFEI01000057.1:13984-28336 GCA_003316145.1 Neoboletus magnificus | reverse complement strand
ACACACTCTCAAAGCGTATCAAGGCCTTGAGAGCTCAGCCAGGAGGCGCCAGTATGCAGGACGCCGAGATTAGGAAGAACAGAGTGCGTCTACGCCATCCAAATCGCAACGGTGTCATTGAAACGGGAAACCAACCTAGATCACACTGGTACACGGAAAATTTGTCGAGATACTCCAGAGATATCAGAATGTCGAGCAGCAGTATCGGCAGAGATACAAGGATCGTGTGGAAAGGCAGTTTAAGATTGGTGATTCCCACTTTCTCAACTTGGTGACAGTCGTCTTAACCTGGTCCTCACATGTAGTTAAACCCGATGCAACTGCAGAGGAGGTATCTGCTGTCGTGGATGACACTCAGGGTGGCAGCAATGCAGTCTTCCTCCAAGCTGTGGGTGATCCATGTAAATATTTACAACGACATACTGAATGGCCACCACATAGATCTCATCTTCCAACCGCTATGGTGAATCAAGGCAAGCGTATCGCGAGGTCCAGGAGCGCCACCAAGACATCCAGCGAATTGAAGTCACCCTGGCAGAACTTGCGCAGTTATTCAATGATGTTCGCTCGTCTTCTTGCTCCGAACGTATACGTGCTGACCATTGGAGTCCAGATGGCCGTACTAATTTCTCAGCAAGATGAGCAGATCGCCTCCGTCGAAACTAAGGCTATCGATGCCGAGGAGGATACCAGGAAAGGGTAGGTGGTTGGGTTTCGCTGTTTGACTTGCGCTAACCACGGGAAACTAGGGTCGCCGAGGTGGATATTGCGATAAAGCACGCACGGGCCGCTCGACGGAAGCGATGGATATGTTTGTTTATCACTATAGTTGTGATTTTGGCTGCTGTCGGTATCGGAGTGGGGGTGTACTTTTCGCAGCACGGAAGCTCCTCTAGTTCTTCTAGCGGGGGATGAAACGGTCTTCGTAGGGAGTACTTGCCAGTATGCATTTTTCTTGTCTTGCTCTTTTTCTTTTTTCTTGTGTGCATGTTTCCGGCCACATACCCCTCCAACGACATAGTTCTTGTACTTGACGACATGTCTAATATGTATGGACCCGCTGACGTGATGTGCTGTAAAGAGTCCTGTTTTTCATTGCGCACAACGCGTCATTTCTACTTTCCTTGCGCTCTCGTCGACGTCCCAGCCCCAATCCCACACGCACAACGTCCGTCTTCACCGCCACCAACGATGAGCAAGCACACCAACGGCTCAGCCGAGGGCTCCCCTAGCACCCGCAAGTCCCGCAGCCAGGACCCCCTCCGACACGTCGATGCCAAAGTTGCTGTCGATTTGGCAACAGCCCAGACTTACTCTGAAAATGTCTTCCTGTTCATCCCTAACCTCATCGGTGAGAACATCTTCCTCATCCCTGATTGTGGCCCCGTGCAGCCAGACCACCTTGCTGAGCCATGACAGGCTACACACGGGTCATTCTCGCTGGACTCTCCCTTCATTTCATGAGCTATCATCCAAAATACTGCACCCTCGCATACTGCATATCATGCCTTCTCGATGCCGTGGATGGTCAAGCCGCCCGGGCGCTCGGGCAGACATCAAAGTTTGGTGCGGTATTGGACATGGTGACTGATAGGTGCGCACCTCTCTTGTTTCTTTTCCGATCCGGTGACGCTGACCACCGTTCGACAGATGTACCACATCATGTCTTCTCTGTTATCTTTCCTCCGCATACCCAAGTTTTGCGCTTGTTTTCCAGTTCCTTATCGCGCTCGACTTCTCCAGCCACTATATGCATATGTATAGGTAGGTATCGTGTTTCGCTACCACATGTTGGTGCTGCTGATGTATTTCCCCTAATAGCTCCCTTGTAACGGGTTCTCGGAGTCACAAGCTCGTCAAGAGCGATGTGAGCCGTATTTTATGGTATTACTACAATGACTCGGTCCGTGCTTCAATCCCTAATGTTACACTTGACTCCTAAAAGATGGTGAACAGCGCACCCTATTTTTCATGTGTGCCGGCAACGAAATGTTTTTCGTCTCCCTTTATCTCATGAAATGGGTCGACACCCCTATCTCCGAATCACTCTCTTTCGTCGTTTCCCCATCCTTGCTGTATCTGGCATCCTTCACGTGGCCTCAAGTTCTGGCACTGGTGTCCTTACCCATATGCTTTGCCAAGAACGTTATCAACCTCGTTCAGCTTTGGAAGGCAAGTAAAATCCTCGTAGGGGTAGATTTGGCTGAGAGAGCCGCCGCACGGGAGAAGGACCGATAAAGGGGACACCATTGAGGATGAGCCAGAGTATTGGAAACCTAATCACATCTAGACGGGGAGGATTATCGCCATTGGACCAACGCTATGACAAATTTGCTTGCGCAGTTCATAAATTATCACCAAGTTTATCCGACGCTTCAAATGGCCGCACCATCGCACATAAACCGACCCTCCTGTGCTTGCCATTCCGTACATCTAGTGCGAGTCGATGGTGTATTCACAGCATTTCATCCATTGCATATGATCGACCCACGTTAACTTAAAAATACATACTGCATAATGCAAATTTCTCTTCAAGCGATACCTTGCTATCTAATCTCTTAGACGAACAGATTCACCATTTAACCACTTCATCGGTCTACTCTCGCTGGCGCACGAGTCCACACCTCCGTTTCCCCTTTCTTGAGATGATTGTTGAGACAGTGTTCAAACTGTAGGATGGAATATTCGTCAACAATGCAGAATGAATCGAACAATGCGACGTACTGCATGTGTAAAATTCATACTAGTCGCCACCACCGGGCGACACAAACCACAAACCACTCTAACAGTCGAGTAACACAGCTCATGGTACGTGATCCTGTTGGGGTTCTGCCCAATCCGTCTGACTAGATTCTCGACCCTTCGGGACACGGGGACGTCAACTCGAAAAACTTGGAGGTTCCGAGGATGCGTGTCATAGTGCCCCATTAGATATTGGTCATATGCGGACATTTTACGAATGTTCTTGCGTTGTTTGCTCTGTTCTTTGTAAAGATGTGGATGAGATAGAGCCTTGTCGAACCTCAACCTGCAGCGGCATACTCTGCACCGGAAAATGACCGAGGGAAGGCAAGAGGGTTTTAACAGAGACGGGAGACCCAGCTCTTCCCGGGCAAACTGTTCGAGTTCTTCTACGGCGTTCGAGCTCCATTTCCTCATTGCGAGATGTAACACGCGAAAAAACTTTGTCTTCAAATCGTCATGACTCATGTTGGAGTTGATGTTACTTTCTACAACCGAGCGCACAGCCGGGAGCGTGGCAATGTCGATCATCCGAGGTCGTACCCTCAAAGAGGTATCACTATTGAGTTCTTGATGAAGGCTAAGAACCGCTAAATTGTATGCGTGTATGCGGTCGCGGCAGTCCGATTGTTCTTTGACTGTCCGCAACCAGTTCACGAGTTTGTGGCGGATCTTGGTCCACTCTGGAAGAATTGGATGATCTTGGTTTCATGCTGCATGATGACCGACTCACCAGCAGGCGTCAGAGGCTCAGGTTTCCTCACTTCTGGTAGTCGTAAGAGGCTGTGGCCATAGTATTGCGACCCGCCAGATTCTATCCAGCCAAGTTCTTCAAGTCTGCCCTTGATACTGACTTGGATATCAGGCTTTGTGACAACCAGGAGTGTCGAAACATACTCTCCGACCCTTTGTCGCCTCACAAGGGAGAGCTGAGTTGCCTTTTCCCTCAGCCTCACATATTCCCAATCTCGGCACGAGCGGGCGTGCTGGCAAACCGAAAGTTTGATATCAGCCTATAGAAAGAGTGTCCGCGTGACCCACCCTCCGAATGGATCCCCAATAGTCATTCTGTTGAGCCAGAAATTCTTTTATAGACTCGACGTTTTTTGGTCGTTTGCGACTTTTGGCGACTTTCCAGTCCAACAGGGAAAAGGAATCGGCAGGCTTGACAGGCTCGATGGCGATCGTGATGTCCAAATCATACTCATAGTCTAACTTGTAGTGAGTACGGGCTATTGGGAGATTCAAGTTACTGAGGTAGCTGTTGGTTTTGTTGTACGAAATGGAAGATTGGGGTATTGTCCTGTGAACAAGCCGTCAAACCGGGGACAGACTGCTATGGTTCGTACGAACATCTTCGGAAAGCAGTTTGGACAACATCGCATCCGCAGCTCCCATTCCACAGTCTCGCACAGACAGAAGCACCCCTATAGATGAGCGTCGAACACCTGCTGCATGCATTATGGGTAGGGGGTTGACTCACGTGGCAAACTGGAACAAAGGCAAGATACGTATATGCAGGCGCGGACATGTAATCCGGGCAAGGGGGGAAGTCTTTGAAGTTGCTGATGACATTCCTCCACAAGGCAGAAGATTTTCCGCGACTTAGGAGGAATGCACGAAATCCTTTAGTAGTCCTGGCGAGATGAAGGAGATCTAGAGGCTCTAGGAAGAGGAAAATCTGGCCCAAGGACGGTTATTATTGCCCATTGAGATGATCGATTCGCGAAGCGCCCTCACCTCGATGAGCACGTCAAGGGGCATGTCAACAAGCCGTCGGGTATGCGTTTTTGATAATGTGTTGCGCCTCGCCCTGTGTTTTATTGGCAGTGGCATGGTGGTTTGGTATGAAGAGCGATGTATGAAAGGCGAAGCGGTGTCAGTTTGATAGCCCCCTATTGCTTGATGAGACAAGCAAAAGGTCACTCTACATTCAAATACATACACACTGAAACCCAAGCCACAATGCAAGTCGATACGTACTGGGGATTTGTTGAAAATCACTAGAAAGAATTATTGCTCAAATGGAGTTCTCGGATGCCCGGCGTGTCATTAGCAATGCACAGTACATCGCATGCATTCCATCGTGTAAAGTGTCATCAAGAGGGATAAGCTATGTCGCCAGCCGCCATGCTGCCGAGGAATCAACCAACACAACCAACACCCATTCCAACGATACAGCCAAATCACGTCACGGCTTTGGTACACGGAGGGTTTTGCTAACCATCGCAGCAGCCCACAAGCTAAAAAGAACGCTAACTGGGTGGATATCACCCCGACCGCCGGATGGGCCCCATAGCGTCACGACTCCACCTGGTATGCCAGCCTTGCCCTCTATCCAACCTTGGCGGGCCCAGTAAGACAGAATGGCGACGAGGGCTAGGGAAGATGGGATAGGAAGGCCCTCAAAGTACCGCGCCTTCCCTCCTGTGTCTTTCGGAATCAGCGCGACTGTCGCATTGAAGCGGGCAAGTCGAGCCAGCCCACAGCATATAAATCCTGTTAGGCAAACAGTATCAAGATAAGTTCGAAGGCCAACAGCGAAGGCGAGGACAGCGGGCGCGACACCAAATGAGATCTGCGGGATAATGAAGCGAAGCTCGATCGCAAAATGATGTATCGCCTACCAAGTCTGCCAGACTGTCCAGCTCTTGTCCGAGTAAGCTAGAGGATTTTCTCCACCTCGCAACTTTTCCATCGAAGAAGTCAAACATGAGCCCCGCGAGGGGAAGGGCACATGCCCACCACAAGCACTCGTCATTGTTCGTTACCATGTAATGGGCCGAGGAGAATATCGAGAGGGAACCACAGACACCGTTCATGATCGTGACAAGGTCAGCCAACCTAAAATTTCTGCACCAGCTGGGTCAGTAAGGATCGACAAAGGAGCGTCGAGGCTATGCCGTACCTGACCATGGAGAAGTGACCGTCAGTATCAACGTATTGTTGAAGAACGTGGTCATCGTGCCCTGTGGCATCACCATTGGGCTTAGGAGTCCTGCTATGAGCCATTCTGGTTGCAAAAACTTTGTGCAACGGGGACAGAGAGATGGGCAGACGACACGAAATGTGGCATGGCACGCAGCCAAAAACTGACCAATATGTACTCCGAGCCGCAAGGCCAATGGGGTCCACGCTAGATCCGGTCAGGTGACTCCTGGTACCGCCAAATAAGCACTACCAAGACAAAGTCTATGACTCTACTGCCATCGCATCCTCTCCGAGTCGCTGCGCCTTCTCGAGCTCGATACTTCTTGCGGCATACTGGTTGGGATGTATAACGCTGTCCCCCCCACCTACACCTTCTCCCTTCTTCACTCCTCGACTGGTGTGTGTTATTTCAAACACGCGCGTGCAAGCGACGTGATAGTGGCCCTCCCTGACCGTCCTCATGACCTCATGTAGGTCATTCGTGGTGAGTCCCTGAGACGAATACGTTGCGAGCAGAGCAGCTTGCAGGTTTTCAGGGCTGAAATGGCGATATGGACATCCGTGGCAATCTCCAACCCCAGGTTTATCTGTCGTAAGGATCTGTTGGCAACTGCAAGCGATATACACCGATCAGCCCGAGTAGGGGTCCAATATACGTATATACATACCTTTTCGCGGGATAATTTGCACGCTTCCCTTCCAAACCGTAAGAATGTCTGATGTTATACTTGTACTCCTTGTTGAACTTGTCATCTGTTATGTTGCTGAACGACTTTCTCCAGAATGCAATAGCCTCGTCAATGGAGAGTCCCAAAACCTGTGAATGAATGAATAGCGCAATCAGAGGCTTGAGTCGCCGTCATACCTTGAGGAATAGTCCATACTGCAACCTCCCAAAGTGTTTCAAGTGTCGATCTCTGACTAAACACTCGTGCAAGTTTCGCATACACATCGGGAAGTGTTTCCTTGCGAGATCATCGATCATGTCGGCTCGGATCTCATCCCCGGTAGCGGAGGGATTCACCCATTCTGATGGAACACCTGCAAGGAATCCCTGCGATAGATTATTCAATATAGGCATCAGTCTCGTGTCCTCGTCCATACGGGGAAGCGTTTTGGCAGTGTACTATTCGTCTTCAAAAAGGCTACGATGCGATTATAACAAGGTAAACTCACTTCGAGTGCCATCTGCAGTTTTCTTTCAAACTCGTTGAACACGAAACTAGACGTTTCTTTGCTGTGCACGTATGCATAACCTCCGCGTAGAAAAACACGCCTTTGGGCGACCAGGTCAGGTACACTGGTCCAAGGAACCTGCGATTCAACGTTCAATCAAAAACATCTGTTCGCATCATTTGACATACCTTGTGATACTCTGCAGATTGGTCTTTAAGTTGGTCTGTAAGTTGTCCCTGGGAATCGGGATAGGGGGGCCCATTTCCTTCGAGAGCCCTCACCTCTTTCATGAACTGGTCCCACTCATGCTTCTCGACCTAATTACGATGCCTCAGCGCGAACAACGACATGGGGTCTTAGTAAGCGACCTTTTCCCATTCAAATTGTTGTGACCCAAGAAATGCTGCACGTTCCGTCCTGTCATCCGTCTCGTACCGCACCTTGAATAGCGTTGTCTCTGCTTTGACGAACCGTCTTCTCAGGTCCTCTCTAAGGAACAGCAGACGACTAGTTCATACTCAACGCCATCAAAAGCAAACGCACGAACGCACGAGCGACAAAACGCAAGTCGAAGCACGAAATGACCGAGATGATCGTTTCGTCGCTGATCTTCCAAGGGCATTGTAACGGCCGTGTTGCTATTGAGTAGGAGATACTTTTTGCATTGGGTGTCGGTCACGCTCTTCAGTTCATCCCATGACCGGTTGCGTGCATAGGAAGACTCGATCTCTGCGAGTACTCGAAGTCGGTCGAGCGCGCATGTCTCAAATTCTTCGAGCGTGACTTCATAGAGTGGTGGCTTATCGTAGCTAACGCAGCTCTAAGCTCGCTGTGAATGTGATATAACAGTGGGACATACAAGTTCAGCCGGAAAGGGTACTCTAGTTCGATGGCAGTGGCTTTGGGTGCTTTGGATCCCTTCGCACCAGGCTGGTTTCGTTCTTTGTTTCTGAACATTCTGCGGCTGGTTCAGGCTGAAGGGTGTGACTGAAATATTAGATAGCAAGCCGTGATACATGCGCTGTCACGAACGCGGAGCGTCACGCGTCTTGTCACATCTCTCGTCGGAAACCGACAGAAAGCAAAGCATGGCATGTTTAGATAGCAACGACGATAGGTTTTAAACGAAGCAAAATACAGAATACTAGAGGTAGCATAACATACATAACTTGAGTGTGCGACTTAAGATACTTGCAAGGAAACCAGCATCATCACATGATCCACGTCTCGACATCAACCGCGCTGCAGTCCAGGGGTGGCAGCACGCCCAGATGGGCGGCGAACCAGCTTCTTCCGCTTCGCAGTGCCAGGTGCTGGGGAAGGGGGTTCCTCCTCGACGTCAAAAGTAACACCGGGGCGGCGAATGCGATGAGTCCTGCGCTCTCTTAGTTCGGCTTCTTCCCTATCCCTCCATTCTGACGTCGCAATGAATGGATCACGAACGTCCGGGGGTATGATACGAGGTAAAGGGTGAGCTTGGCTGACGGTGGAGTGATCAGGGGATCCGATCACGGTATTGGTCTGTCCACAGGCATGATTAACGGCACGTTAGTAGGAGGTAACAGAATGCTCACAGCAGTGTTGCCGTCACAGACATCGAGAGACGCAGCTGATACCGTTCGGTTCCTCTTCGAGTGCATCGTCAGGAACTTAAACGGGGTGAAGATGTGTGGGGTGGCATCCTTGTGTTCCCGTGTTTTCTGCGTTGGATGGGGTGGAATGGCGATTGGATCGGGTACCCTGCCCCTGGTCTTGGACTGTAATCCCGTGCGTGTGGAGGTGGAGGCGACAGGTGGCTGGGCAGAATTCGACTCCTTTGAGACCGAGTTCAATGTAACCCCACGAGGCACAGGCATGGTGGCAGAAGCAGTAACAGAGGCATCAGGATGAACCTTCCCTTGGTCAAGAGATGGCCTAGTGGCTGTAGAGACAACTGCGGGATCAGCTGCTTTCGATGAGATTGTTCTCGTCCTGAAAAGGCCAAACAACCCTGAAGGTTTCTTCTTGTCATCTTTCGAGTCTGTGGATAACTGCCGTGTCCGGATCGGAACAGCGAGGGGCTGTGGCACACCGTTTAAAGTGTCTGGGTTCAGCATGGGAGACGGCGCGATCGATGATGGTGTTTGAAGCATATCAGAGTCATTCGTGCGATCGTGAGGTGACAGCCATGCCGATCGATCTGGAGCAGGGGTGAACACGTGCCCAGATATTGGGGCCCGTGCTGACTGAGGCTCGAGGGCAGATGGGCGAGACGGGAAAGGTTGCGTCGAAACTGTGGTAGAAGAAATAGGCTGTGAATATTTGCGAGGTGAGGGCGGTTTTTGCACCGCCGAAGATGACGTTGTAACGGGCAAGGATACAGCTCGATGATGGTTCGATGGTTGGACTGGAGTTACATGTACTTGTTGAGTCGTTGCAGAGGATGTACTTGGGCGAGCAGAGGTAGGGTATATATGCGACGAAGGGGGAAGATTACGAGTGGCAAATGGCGTAACATCACGAGATCGGGTGGAATCTACGATGGGTTGTTCCTGATGGGCATTCTTGACAGCAGCTGTCGACATTACGGTCGTGGATGTGGTATCTAAAGGAGGTATTGACAAAGCTCCTGGACGGGTCGGTTGTTGCCTCAATGGGTCGGGAGCAGATGGTGGCTGGGTATTGATACTGCTCGATGGAGCAGATATATGTTGTCCCAATGCACCGACAAGCCGACCAGAGCCGATCGTCGTTGCGTGTGGGGCAACCTTGGTCATGGAAGCGGTGGCGGAGATGCTGGGATGAGAGGTAGTAGTAGTCGACGCATTTACGAGCCTGGAAGCCGAAGGACCATGCACACTAGCACCATTCATCGGTTGGTGTTGACCAGCAGCGGTACTAACAGGGTTGTAAGTTGTCTGTGCTGGCGCAGTAGCGGACTTGTTGATATTCCCAGTGGCACCAGGATTAGTTTCCGCGGGCGTCGACAGCTTACTTGCCTGCAACATTTCCGTAGCACGCTGATAAGTACGAGACGGTGCAGTATGAGGTGTAGCACGCTGAGCATGTGTTGCGTGGGTGGACGGGACAAACGTGGACTGAGTAGGAGGTACAGAATATGGCATGCGGGTAGGCGTTGGTGCAACAGTGGAGGTTGGTGGAGGCATGGGCGGAGCACCATGCTGGTCTACTACCACAGACTTGGAAGTCGAGTTCGCGTTGGCAACGGCGGTGTGCTGTAACGGTTGCACAGGTCTCGAAGCCGGGACTGAAGGCGTTATCGTCGACACACTCGTAGGGATCGCTTTGCTTAACACGGGCGAATCCTCCGATTTGTGACGAGGTTGGTCTCCTACCGCAGACTTGAGAGTCGAGTTCGCACTGGCGACAGTGGTGCGCTGTGGTGGTTGCACAGGCCTCGGCGCCGGGACTGAAGGTATCGTCGGCACACTCGTGGGGACCGCATTGCTTAACACAGGCGAATCCTCTGGGACATCCTCAACTGTGACTCTCGGCCGCGGCCTTCCAGGAAGAGCCGAAGATTGTGACGGAAGGACGGGAATAGACCCTATTATTCCTTGATGGGCTACCCGCACGTCGTCGGACTGACCAGCAGTGGACTTTGAAGGCTTCGCATCAGCATGAGGTGCGGATGTAAGCTCGTTCAATGTTGGCGTCGGGACTGTGTTGTTATCCAGCTTGCTAGGTTGCCAAGGCTGTGCGAAGCGTGAAGGTGGCGCAGATGAAAGTTGGGGCGGGGCTGAAGATTGTGAAGGCATATGGAACATTTCACTCTCCACCTCGGGGAAGGAATGAACATGGCTTTGGGGATGCCCATCGCTCTGCGAGCGTGTCGGGATGATCTCACTCATCCGCGTCTCAATAGGTGGAGGAGAATCCTCTAGACCCTTTGGAGGTGGGACTGGAACCGGTGGAGGTGAAAACTGGCCATTATCTTCAGGGACTGGAAGAGACGGCGGTCGATATGACTGAAACAACGACGGGGCATGCACTGCTGGCGCTAGCTGTGGCTGATAAGATGTCGACGGGGCATTCCGAACTGTAGGTTGCGGAGGCTGAGATCGTTGGTCTTGTGAACTGGATGTCGTCCTGGAGACCCGAGTCGGCGCAGGAAGGGGGGGTGCAAGCAATGCATGATCGACACGGCCATATGGTAAGTCGCGAACTATGGTGACGGGAGTTGCCCCAACGACTGCGATCTGCGGTGGTCCTGCAAGGTGCGGCAGTGAATTATGCCTCGGTACGTGCTCCGGAGTGGGCGCCTGCACAACAAGATGGAAGATGAGAAGTGAAGTGAGTATCCAGAGTTCGTGAACATTACCTCTTTGGTAGACCGAGACCTGGGTGAACTACCCGCCAACGTACCTCGTGGTGTGCCAAAGGGGGAATCTCTCGCCCTCGAACCAGGAGAGTTCCGTTGAGAGGACGTTGTTGGGGTCGTCGCCTGGCTCGCCTTCATCATCGACGAAGATGCACGAGGGAAGGAATCGTCGTCTTGCGAGAGCACTTGACGAAGTTGCGGATGGGGCGTCTCAGGGTTAAAGTGATGGTCTCCCAAGTACTTGTCCTCTCGAGATATCTTAGTCCTTTTGGCAGTAGCTGGAGTTTGAACAACCCAGGATGCTTGGACGGTGGTGCTGTCAGACGCCTGCCGGAGTCCCGGACGGATGTCGATCGTCGATTGTCGGTTTGCTGTCTGCTGATGGGTATACGGAACATCCGCGTGTGTGCCGTCTCGGGTAGAAGGTCGAGAGGATGTAGTGAGCGTCTGAGGAACAATGATCGGGGTGGGGTGAACACTGGGAGCAGCAGATGGTGCTTGTTGTGTGGGTGTGGAATGACCAGTGGACACGCCATGAAGTTGTGTGGTTTTGGGACTCGGTTGAGCAGACGACAGCGGGCCATGAGTGTTTCCAGCCTTTGGCGAACTACCATTATTAGGATGGGCGGGTGATGCGGGGACAGAGTATTGGTTCGGAACAGTGAATATAGTTGGGACATACTGTGTGACGGATGGCGGGCGGGTAGGAGGCTCATTTGTTTGCGGCCCTTGTGAAACGGAACGTAGAGGACGCGGCCCAATGACTGGAGGAGGAACAGCGTTGTTGGTGGAAGCCCTATGCGCAAAGCGAGACGGTGGTCGGCTATGCGGATATGATGAATTTGGGTTTTCCACCCCTGTCTCTGGATTCCCACGAGCGTAGGAGGGCTTAGAGATCGAGGGGGGCAACGCTGACTCGTGGTTCGACACGCGTTGACCAGCAGGTAGGTCGTCTCCACGAGGCTCAGTACGTGAATGCTCCACCTGAGCCGGAGTCTCAGAAGACTGCAATCGAGTATGACTAGTGGACTTGACAATTGATGCGGAAGCTGACTGAGGAGGGTGGATGACGATTTCCTGTGGAGCATCTGAATGTGAAATTGCCGATGACTTAAAATGCGCGTCGTGCAGATCAGAAGGACCCTGGCCCGCACGAATACTGACAATTTGTGGCACGGTTGAAACCCTAGGCTCAGTGGGCAGAGCAGATGCGTTGAATCCTGGTGTCACGAGAGGAATGTCGACGTTGATCGATGCTAAAGGGTGGTGAGTGTCTTGGTGCACTCCGTACTTGCCCTGTATCTGATGTGAGTTGCACGATAACGGGTCTCGGACACAACGGGGACCAGACCTCTACCCTCTTCACGTCATCTCGTTGGCCCATCGACACATCATGATTGCCTCTGTCCCTCGTGGAAGTGGAGGGATATACGTCGCTTCTTTGCACAGCAGGACCCGAAGGCGTGCGTTCCATACGATGCTGAGTTCGGATATTAGGATGAGCACCGTGATCTGACGATCTGATATGAACTACCTTGCCAGTGGCCCATTCGGTATCACTGCCAGATTGAGCCCCTTGGGCAGTTAATGGACGTCCCTCTCGATGCGAGCGTTGTGACTTGACTTTTGGTGGAAGGTAAACAGGCATTACGCGAGGGGCAGGCGGGGGTTCACCTGTCTGTTGCACGTCTGGTTGTGGCACACTGGTGGGCTGAGAGGGCATGGTGGCGATCGGATTCTGCGTGTATTCAGGCTGGTGTCGACGACCCTATTGACGTGTAGGATGAGATACGAGAGATATAAAGTATGCCCAAAACTCACAGTAGAAGCTGTCCCTTCCTCCATCCGACGCCTTCTATGATCATTCCCTGACTCGCGGATGGGGGCGGAGAAGCCCTCTCTCCCAGAGAGCGACGCCTTGGATGCATTTCTTTGCTCAGGATACAACCCTCCTTCCGTATCGGAATCCTTGCGCCTATCGAGGTGCTTGCTCCTGCTCGATTCTTGATACCGGACCTCTGTGGCACGCTCACGTTCTCGGTCACGATGCCGCTCAGCCCTCGCTCTGTCCCTATATCTGTTTTCAAGCTCGGCAGCAACTTTGTCTCTTTCTCTTTCTCTTTCCTTCTCCTTCTCCTTCTCTCTCTCTCTCTCCCGCTCCTTCTCTCGGTCTTGGTCCCTGTCGCGATCCTTGTGGTGATCTTTGCGCCGCGAAGAAGACATCTCCTTCGGGGGATTCCAGAATGCTTGGTTTGTTGAGGCTGAGAGAGGAGGCTGTGCTGAGGCGTGAACGGGACGAGAAGGATGTCTCGAAGCCCTTGCCACCTCTTCCCCACTAGACACCTGGTCGTAGGCGGGTTGATGGGTTGGAGGAGCAGGTCGTCTTGAGAGTCTCGGATCAGGTGGGTCTGGATAGGCTCTGCGAGAGGAGCTAGCTGCTGGGTACGCGGGGGTTGTTTGTGAGGGATGATACGACGAGGGTTGTGGGTAGTGATAAGCGGATGAGGAGTGCTGCGCGGAAGGGCGCGTCGCGTGTTGATAGGCTTTGCTTGTAGAGGGAACCTGTGCAGATGAGGGATGATAGGAGGAATAAGGTGCTGCCGAGGGATAGTGCGGATCCTGACGATGGGGCCGAGAAGACTGTCTCGGGTCATTGTATCGGGTATCGGGTGGTGGATAAGACCTTTGGTCGTATGAGTGGGCTGGGACGGTAGCGGAGCGGTTTCGGCGGCGGTCAGGATCATGGTCGGGGGTGGGGACCCATTGCTTGAAGGGATCGGTTGCTGAGCGGTCGTCACGCCGGCGGGTATTCTGACTATTCATGCAAAGGAGCAATACACAAAACGAAGCGGACTATGGTAAAAAAAAGGGCGGTATCGAGGATGGGGGAGAGGAAGGAAGGAAATGGGAAGAGGAGAGATGCCGGGCTGTCGACATGAGGCCCAACTGGGACTTGGTCGGCGCTATGAAGGTACCTGCCACCACTTACGTTCTCGAGGCGACCGTTCCTATCCTCGTAGCTGCTCAGTGGGAACACACTCCAGGCCCCGCTGATCCATTGATGCTGCGCGACCGCCGACCACCTGAACGACCCGAATAGAGCATCCACCACCGCAACCCGCATTCACTTCGGCTCGGACGTCTGCATCAACAACGTGTCCGCCCCCTTTTTTTTTTTTAAT
>QFEI01000053.1:0-11428 GCA_003316145.1 Neoboletus magnificus | reverse complement strand
ACGTCGGGCGCGTTCAACAAATGGCAGAAGCTTACGGCCGTTCACGACGTATGCAATGCATGGAACGGGGTCGGCGCCGCACTCGTGACCGCGTGGCAGCAAACACAGGTCACCTCTTCGATTCCGATGACCCTTGCTATCCTGATTTATCTCATCTGTATCTCCGTCCTGCATACCATATCCTCCTCGGTCATCCAGTTCCAGACATCCGAGCAGACAGTGAACGGCACCGTGTCTTCAACATCTACATGGTTACCCGGGTCGGATCTCAATGTGCTCGACAATGTAGATTGGCCTGATGTTACTGCTCTCATGCCGTTATCGACCTCGCTTGCCGGACAGCCATTGGATGGACTATGGAATAATACTCTCTATGACATACCTTCCCTGCCGTCTCCGTATACGGTAGTGCAAGTGAATGGGACATCAATCGGTGCAAAGTGCAGTTTGATCTCCAGTCTTTCAACCCCCACATGGCAAGAGAGTTCTGGATACCTCAATGTCTCGGTCACTGGCCTCGGTGGACTAACATTTTGGCTTGCGGCACGGGTTCCAAGTAAGTGTGACATAACTACACTGTCGAATGAGTGATGCTAGACAATTCATGTGTAGTAACCAACAATGAAGTGCTCAGTATTCCGGGGTCATATGTTTCACCATCAAACTCCAGTGCACTTTCTGTATAGGGCTCCTTTGGTGCTTTCATGGTATATACTTCTAACATATTCATATCGATTCAGGTGGATCCAGCTCTTCAAAATTATCTCTTCTATGTCATCAGCACTCCATTGGACCTTGACAACATGACCACTCATGTTGATCCTGTCAATATGACTTACAATACCAATGGTAAGTTGTGCTTCTGATATATCCGTGTTTGATATATATATCATATGCTCAATGGACTCTCTTGATTTGTAGATGGAGTGTCTGTTTCAGCATCAGTCTATCTTGCCTCCTGTTCTGTCAATGCAACAACCGAGCCATATTTATTGGACACAAACAGTGGCATTTTGACTCCAATGGTTGAACACATGAGCACCCCATCAAACACATCTTGGACAATCTGGTCACCTTCCAGTGAAGATACCTCAAATTTAACATATTCTGTATGTGTAACTAGAATATATCTGTAGATTGCTGATTCCATGATCTAGATCAATGCTGCATTCTTTTTAGGCTTCTTGAATGACTTTTGTCAGCCAATACCATATACTGCATCTCAATTATGCCAGAATATCACTGGCATTGATAAGTATGGTTCCAGTCAAAGTGTATAATGGGCATGGTTCATTGATTGTTGGAATGTATCAGATATATGATGTCTCTATTGGACCTCAATATGCTAAATCAACACCAACTGGAGATTGCTGTTTCACATGTAGTAGCAGAGCTTCTATGGTGGGGTATGTGTTTTGTAAACTTGAATACAGTGTTTTATACTCAGTCACATATCCAGGAGGTGAAATTGGTGGCTTCACACGTACAAACATAGAGGACCTTGCCAAATGGCCAATCACTGCAAAAAGATTGAATGTGGGTATCTAGCTTGGATCAATATTTCATGTTGACAAGGAGATCACTGCTGATAAATGTTCTATGATGCCAGGTGGATAGCATTCCAGTATGTCCTTTATGCTCATGATACTAAAAGCTCATGAGTTGTTATATGTAGATGCTTGTTGCACTATTCATATCTCTTCTTCTGCTTGGACTAGCAGTCTGGATGTCAAATGGAGTCCCAAATCAGTTCCAGGTACCAACTGTTGGCCCAGGTATACTGCAGTTGACATGGATTGGAGCACATGTCCCTGCATTGCAAAAACATCTAAGGGCCATTACAAATCCAGCATTACCCATGCTTAGGGCTGAAGGGATGGTTGATGTCTGTATGGCAGCAATGGGGTCAAATGTTACTGAAGGAGACAACCTCAATCTCCAGAGTGAGGTTGCATTACCTGATTTCAGTGAGAATTTCACATAATTATGACTATATATTGTTCATTTATTGGTTACCAATCCTAGACCAACCTCACCAAGGAAAAATACTCCATTGGTTGTGTTATTGCCTCCATGTTGTCTTGGTTGCACTCCATGTTGTCTTGCTGCTATTACTTGTCCATCATCCAGAACACCAGATTGTCATGCAGTCAGAGGCAAGACTTAATCTTCCACTACAAGCATTTTATGAGGTAGGAAGTCCAAGTGATTGCTTGGGAAATGGTATCAATGTTTAATTTTTGGGGCATAGATATATACCACCATCTTGCTTGTTATCACACAGAAACTTGCACTCTCTCAGGTGATTGCACACCAAAGAAGACTCACTGCTGTGCATGACATATCTGGGGCATGGTCTGGGATTGGTGCTGCACTCAATGCAGTATGGCAACAAAAGGTTGTATCATCAACATGGACAGTGTTCATTGTGATGGTCTACCTTGGCTGTCTTTCAGTCCTGCACACAACTGCTTCCAGTATCATGCAGTTCCAGTCATTCAATGCCTCAAGCACCACCATGGTTTCTTCAATGTTGGCCTGGCCAAGCTCAACCTCTATCCTCACAACTGTCAACTGGAATGAAGTTGTTATTGTGGTTCCTACAACTAACTTCATATCAGATGCTAGCAATGGCCTATCCAACAACACAGTCTATGACATAATCTATCCAAGCCCACTATATGATGAAGCTACTGTCAATGCAACAGTCTTCCAAGCAAACTGCAGCTTGCTATCCAATCTCTCTTTTGAGATACCAGCTTGGTCAAACCTCACAGATCGCTATGCTTTCCTCAACTTTTCCATGGATGGCCTTGGTTCTGGAGCATTTGATATAAACTCACTTGACTTTCTGTCAGGCTTGCAATATATTGCATATGCAGGTAGTATGCTATATCCTGCACAGGCATTAGAGGTCAGCTCCAACTTGTATCATGATGTATTTGGCACAAATGCTCACATTTATCCTGTTGTTTCAACAGACATGCCCTGACTGTGACAAACTTCTATTCTTCATCATCAATACCAATAATGTGACAATGGACATGGACAGTTCATTAAGGAGCATGACACAAGTGTCAATCAATTTTGCAAATCTTTCTTTAGGTTGTATCAGCACTCATGGTACAAGTCTAAAGAGGATGTATTGATGTGTTTCTAGTACCCTCACAGGCAATCACACAAAACCTTACTGTTTCTATTGCAGCATGTTCCACAGGCATGCAGAAAATCCAAGCCACTTTAGATATGGAAGATGGCCTTTTGATATCAGATATGAAACAGGATCTGGCTAATCTGACATCACAAACTTGGTCATTATGGACTCCTGGCATAATTGAGGATCCCACACTCAGCAATGTGGTAGGTGGAGACTTGCACATCCATAGTGTGTGATTTGACTAACTAGTATTAGCTTGTTTCTGCATTCAACAGTAGTGCTGATGCAATGGCCAACTATGATGATCTGACAGACAGTGCTTTAGGGGGGCCCCCCATCACTCTTGATATGTAAACTTATTGTTTTCTATTTTTTTTGGCAAACAATTAAGCTGATAAAATTCCCAAGGCGTTTGCAAGACACCATAGTCTCACCTATCAATTCTCTCAGCCCAAACAACCTGTCAAATGTGGTTTCACAAATTGGGGCTGAGATGATCTGGCTTGGTATATTCCTACTGTACTGGATGAGCATCTCAAGCTAAGTACTATTACCAGCTGGCTTGTTTGGTGAGAATTTGGGAGGCTTTCAAAGGGAGAGTGGTGAAAGCCCAGTGTTAGAAACAACCACCCAGTGGAGACTTAATGTGAGTGGTCATGATGAATCCAATTGACTACTGCATGCTCACCTGAGAGTGCAGGTGAACACCATACCTGTAAGTGGCTCAAATATACATACCACACGAAGTGAAATAATGACAAGACCCCTCTCTAGGTGGCATTTGCTTCGGCGGCATCCTTTATTCTCCTCGCACTATCGGTCCACTTGGTCAGAAAGCCAATCCATCGACGGCTCGTGGTATCGGGCACGAGCATACTTGAAATGCTGTGGATCGAAGCCCATTCGGAAGCACTTCATGAACGCATGAAAGGGGTTGACGATCGATCGATCGAGAACTTGCGTGCCGTAGGAATGTTTGAGATGTGTCTCGCAGATGTCGACAACATTGCAGCCTCGGATACCCCCATGCTTGGTTCCCAAAGTCCGCCTCCCAACGAATCCTATGAACTGATTCAGTTCAGTTCAGATGGATGAGGCCGACCGGGAAAAAGTCCACCTGCCAGGACAGGATAATTATATTTTCTTGACCGTCACCACAGCTATTTTGTACTTTGGCTGTGTGGGAGACTTGTTATTCAGATATCTTGATACATTTTGGACAAGTTGAATTGACTATACCGATGGCTGTGTTCTTGACAAAATAGGATGCTCTACTGTCTCCGCACGAGACCATTCGATTCTCCAAACTGGGACGAGACACGAATATTCAGCATGTTGGTCTGGTGACAGGGCACCCAGCAGCAAAAGTCGCGCTGATCTTGTCCGTCAGAGTCGTTGAAGCTGTGCAACGGACCGTCCGTGAAGATACATGTGAACGTACTGAAAGAAACGCGCCTCACTGGATGACGGGAGGGTATGGCCGGATAACGCAGTACCTTGAACGGAGAAGGACACGTGAGTTTATGTTTTTGATCGTGGAATCCAGTCCATCTTTTCCATTGATCGGGACCAGACATTAACGAACCAGAAACCTCCCCGGTCACGCTCTTCTTGATGTGTTTTCATTCCCAGCGTTGACAGAAAAAAATGCCAGGAACGGTCCGGTGGCGGAATCGGCGCCTACGTCGGTGACGCCAGGTCGAATGTATAGAATATTACCTTCAAGTTGATTTAATACTGATATCGTCGAAAACGCAGCACGGAGTGCTCGTCATCCTCGCAGATGGCTTGATGAAAAGAAATGTGTTGGAAACGACGGAGAAGATGTCATTGACTTAACGCAGGTTCCATCAACGTCGACAACGGATGTATCCAAAAGTGGAGTCCATGGCACACCGTTTTTTGGAAAACCGACTCACCGTGTACATCAAGGCTGCTCGACTGACAATCCCAGCTCCCAAGTTCCAATAACTGTATCGGAGTGCTGTCGTTATCTGTGTGTGCGGAATGATGATCGCTGTCGTTGGTTGGCCCTTGGGGAGCCTGTTCATGTCAAGTCCTGATCGTATGTCATAGTGCATCGTTCAGCGGGCCTCCATCCTCACTGCCCTGTTTGGCATTGCTAGCATTCTCGCGTCGTTCGTGAACTGGTTGTGCACACTGCACTGGAGCCTCCGCGTATTCCTATATTCCCATGGCAGCTGGTAAGTGAACCGGATGAGTAGTACTTGCTCTCAGTTCTCTAACTTCTTCTCTCTTGGATCTGTCCTTTGAGCGCTTGTTGTGCTCTTTATTCTTCCTGACCGTTCGTGTTCACCAAATCAACCTCGCAGTTCCACTGGAAATCATGACTCACGGTATGTGCTCGTCTGTTATACTGTCCTTCCAATTGGATGAGTCGCCGTGGCCTCTTGTCATGCTGGACCGCATGAGGAAACTCTGAAGTCACTTCACCTCATATCCAGTATCAGTAGATCCGACATTGCTATAGCCCTCGAAGAAGTAGATGATCAAGGGTCACCTAGACCTTGACCTCTATCAAGCGGACCCGCAAAACGTGCGCCTTTCCTCCCTCTACACAAGAAGAGTGTTCTGTTCGGGAGGCCTTGTTTGACGCAACTACAAACAGGAAGACAGTCAGGAACGGTCACCCAGTGACTCACCCAGAGACGAGAGCATCGAAGATTATCAGTTGACGAGTCTCCAAATTTACCTGATTCATACTCAGTCTTGACGCTCGCTGAGGAATCCCCCCACTCGGCACAGCATAGTTGATCACCTCGTCGTCTTCGCGCTCAGACGCACTGCGCGACGAGACAAAGTGTCGATCTAGGCTTCCGTGTGCCCCGGTCATTCTTCACGATCGCGTGTATCCCGAACCTCAATGGCTGTTTCAGTCGCACCTGAGGTGCGGTTTGGAGGTCTGTTTCCCATGTGGATCAACCGACACTCGGTGTCATGTCATAATCACGTAGAAGTGGAGTTTGGGGCCCTGAGTGGTATCCATGACCCCATCGGTGTAGGGCGTGTGGCTTTTTATGGTCGTCACACACGACGAGGGGCTGTCTCATCTCCGGATCGTCGCATCGCCTGCATGATGAGTGACCGTCTATGACCCCAAACTGTTGCAGACGGGGTCGGGGGATTCGGCCCTAAATTTATTCCAGGATACCACAGGGGATGTGGTCATTTTTACGTTGGGTAAATATCCGGGCACACTTGTTCATTGTCTTGTTTTCATCCTGAAAATACGCCTGACTGACGCACGACCATGGCTCGGAGCGTACATGGCCAAAAGTCCCCTCGGACGATGGCATTTGTTGGCCAGGACGACCCTGCTGACAGCGATGCTTCGCAAAAGTCCGCTCTTGGTTTGCGTCAATTGGGCGGGAACTAGTTTAAGCATCACGGTGAATTACGGTTCGATACTCGTATGGGATTACCGATTCATGCATGCGGCAGATGATGCATGCGATGTTATACGAGCAAATCATTCTTTCGTGCCATTTGCGAAAAGCGTGCGCGCGGACTGAGTGACTGAATAATGACGTAGGTGGATGCGGTACCAAAGTATGTATGCAGAACAGCGTGTGAGATCGCATCCGCGCTGTTACGAATGTACGTTTCTCCCTCCGCATTAGATCGCCACCGTCCGGTGTATGCCAGCGTGACGGTATACCTCATCGCAGTGCTTTGCATTGGGCTCTTGCAGGAGGAGCTGGACAAGAGGGAGGGAGGAACGGAGAGCAGTCGTTGATGTGCTAAGCAGGGGGCGCCGCAACAGGAATATTAGTCTCATCCGCCATCATTGCATGAATGTATACCGATCCGCATTCAGGTTTGTCCGTCGGATAGTCGAAAGGGCTCCCTGGCAGTGCTGACGTTCGTTGGGCTGGACAGGCGTGATCCTCAGTGTTGACAGCATTCTTCAGTATGGCCATTGTAGTCATCCGAAGTCTGTTTTTGGTCTGCGTCAGTCTGGCCCCAACATTTTTTTGTCAGTTCTATCGTTCGTGAATACACGGTCAGGCTATTGGCGACGCAGACTGATGCAGGCGGTGCCCTATTGGTGAGCTCAATTTGTGTCAAACATGCCATACGCGAAGAATGGATCAATGATAGCCGAAGGCTCGGCTTGCAACGTCAAATGTGTCATCGATGATCCAAGGTTCGAGGGGTAAAGCAACTCTTTGGATAAAGCCACAAAAATGGATCCAGATAATTTTCCTATTTGCATTGGGTGACCAGAGGAGATTGCAGTCGAGAACCCCATGCTCCGCGGGCTGCTTGATCTGATCAAGTTTTCATTGAGTCATGATGGTTTCAGAGCGAGTGGGAGGAACGACATCTTCGCTAGACGCGTCAGGCACACCCGAGTCGACTCGAAGGACACCCAGGTGACCCTTATGCAATCTACCGATTCGAAGTTTCGCTGTAAGATGGAGTTTTTGTCTGAGTTACAACTTACAAGTACGTGTACCACGTCGACAAAACGCTTGAAGAGATTCCGTACTAGATCGCATGGGGTTATTCCTGGTAACCGATCATTCGCTGGTGCGACAGCGATCTTGGTACGCGACAAGTGGGAACATTTGTTGTAGACTTGTACGAATCGCTAATATTTTCCGGTTCCGAAGCTGATGTCGGAGACTCGGAGGCGAATTTCCTGAGCCCCGACTTGAGAACCGGGTAAAAGCCCAAAACGATTGAGAGTTAGACGTGATTCACCTGCTTCTTGATCGATTTGGTCCTGATGGCTGTTCCTATGTCCGATTCACGTTTCATCTCTGGAAGTCTGCCTCAGGTTGGTCGCCACGACAGAATTCACCATCAGGACTGAGGTACTCGCTTCTTCAGTATATTAATCGAGTCTCTTCCTGCCGAACATCAAATCAAGATTCCGTAGGCGTGCAGGTGATTCGGAGAGCCGGGGGCAATCGTGTGAGTCTTTTCACTGACCGTCACGAGCTTCAACCAAGGTTTCACTCCACGTGTGAAACTCGAGTATTACTGCGATATCAGCTCTCCCGAGTTCTTGAAGGTTGCGGATGTTTTCCTACGGTCCTGTCAATTTCGTGACAGGTTCTTAACCCCCGTAACGCAATGGCTCACACATATAACTGTATAGGGTATGGGAGCGCACTCCAGCCCACCTTTACCCGCATCACGCAGTTGCCTCATCTGTTGAAAGCTGTTTTCGCTGCACTGCCGGGGCCCAGAAAGCATATATATACTGAGTGAGCTGAACGGGATGAGCGTGAGCAGCTTATTCAAAGCACTCCTGAATCCTGACTAAAACGTTCGGCAGGATTTCGACACGCTCGTCTGCCTTGCTGACAACCTCTATTCACGTTATGAAGCGCAAGGCAATCCCTCGGACCTTAGCTTATGCATCGTTCACTACCGCTCGGCATTGACGCTAGCGAGGTCGTCCACTGCTTTGTCTAATGACACACAGAGCAAGTTGCTCAGTAATCTGGCCAATGCACTCTCCATCCGCTTTCAGCGTCACGGCGATATAGCTGATCTAGACCACTCTGTGGAGTGTCATCTCACAGCCTTGGACTTTCGTCCTCCTGGACATCCTGGACGAGCCAACACGTTATCCAACTTTGCTACCGCACTACTCGTGCGGTACGGCCAGCTTGGCATGCAGAAGGACATCGAGCTGGCGATCGAATATTTCAACACGGCCCTTTCCATGCTTCCTCTCGATGGTCGTCTGGTTCCCCTCATGAACTACGCCAGTGCTCTATTCTCCCGATTTCAGCACTCCGGAGATGTTTCGGATCTCACGGACGCAATTCGCCAATATCGTGCTGTGCTGGATTCCTGTCCTGCAGAGAATAAATCTACGTCATGTTATAATCTTGCCAACGCCATCTTATCTCGCTTCAAGCTGGAGAATGACCCAAATGACCTAGAGCTCTGCATTGAATACTCCTCTATCGCATTGCACGGTATGAGCAATGGTCACCCAGATCGTCTCCTTGCACTTTCGTGCCTTTCGAACGCACTCATCAGACGTTTTGAATCGCACGGAGACCCCGAGGACCTACAGGTTGCGATCCAGAACTTCAAATCCACGCTTGAGCCTCGGTCTGTTGGAGACCCACCGCAGTTCACGGCGTTCTACGATCTAGCAGATGCCGTCATGAAGCGTTACAACCTTCAGTCCGATCTCCCTGATCTTGAGCTCGCAATCGAACATTACCGCACCGCCCTCAATCATCTTTCCCCTAATTATAAAGATGAAGGGATCGTCTTGGATAATCTAGGGAATGCCTTGTTCCTTCGCTTCTCAAGATTGGGAGGTTTGAACGACCTTGAGGAGGCAATACAAAAGCATTTTTCCGCCTTGGAGATTCACTCCGAGGATTTAGCGCGGCGCGTCATTACGCTTGAGGCACTGGGCGCATGTCTAGATGTTCGCTTCGAGCAACTCCGCGATCCCGAGGACCTTCATATCGCCATCGACCTTTACAATGAAGCCCTGATCGAGACCTCGCAGGACCACCCTCATCGTGCAGCAATCCTCAAAAGGTGCGCGAGCAGTCTGGAGACACGGTTTAGGTTATACGGAGGGATCGTCGACTTGGATAGATCTATCTCCTATGCCCGTGAGGCGCTCGAGCTACTACCTCCTCCTCATTCAGATCAAGCGACATTATGCCAAGTACTAGCGTCCTCCCTCTTGCTACGCTTTGGTGAGACTGGGGACGAACTTGATCTTGACGAGGCTCGCACCTATTGCAGCACCTCCTTGAGCATGCCGTATGCATCAGACTCGTTGCGAGCAGCCTGCAATCTACTACTCGCCCGTATCCTGAGGGCACGCGCCCTTCCCTGGGAAGTCAAGGATATTGAATCAATATTCCACCATCTCCGCTTCGCAAAGGACTCTTGCACATTGAGTCACCCGCTCATTTCAGATATCTACGCGGAACTGGCGTCGACGTACTACCTTCGCTTTCTCGTTGAACATAGATCCTCTGATCTCCACAACGCTTTTGGGCATCACGAGCTCAGTATGAGCGTCGGCGGCGGCTCTTCGTGGCCCGCGTTTCGTGCATCGCTTCAATGGGTTCGGGACGCGGAGGCGTATGGTCACCGTTCGGGCGTCGACGTATATCGCAACGCACTCCGTTTGATCAATCGTCACGTCTCGACAATGCGCTCTCTTGACCTCCGACAATGTTTGGCAAGGAGGTATAACATCAACTTGGCGTACGACGGTGCTTCCTTTTTGCTACGTTTCCAGGAACCAGTAGAGGCAATCGAAGCTCTCGAAGCAGGTAGATCTGTCCTGTGGTGCCAACTAGTGCGGGCTAAAACGTGCTCGGACGAGCTGCGGCTCATGGGAAAGTATGGGGCGTCGCTGGCGGACGACTTTGAGCGCCTCTCTCTTGAGCTTGAGCCCGTCTGTAGGGCCTCAAAAATCTCCAAAGACATCAGACCCCTACTGAAAGAAAGGGAGGCTGTTGCGGAGCAGATCCGGCGCGTGGAGGGCTTCAAAAATTTTCTCAGGCCCACGTCCTTCTCCGAGCTGGAGAAGGTTGCGTTAGATGGTCCGGTCGTCATCCTCAATGCTAGTCAGCACAGATGCGATGCTCTCATTTTGGTGTACAATACGTCACCCACCCACGTCCCCCTTTCACATATGACAGCCTGGGATGTGTCGCAGATGGCGACACGTTTTCGAGAGCTTACCGGAAACCTCGTTACTGGCAGCGACAACATCGAAGCCCTGCAGTATCTGTTGTCCGACCTTTGGCATCTCATCGTTTCTCCGATTATCCAACATTTATCACCCCGTACTCAATTGGGTTCCCGCTTGTGGTGGTGCCCTGCCGGCGCATTCGCATCAATACCCCTGCACGCTGCAGGTCTATATAAGCAAGGCGGGCCAAGTTTATCACAATTTTATGTTTCCTCGTACACCCCTACACTCCAAGCACTGATCCGCGCCAGGGCTGGAGCGACTCGCGACGCTACAGGGTCCCGTCGCACAAGCACGATTGTCCCGGGCTTTCTCAAGCGCAAAAAGTCGAAGCAATTGTTAGCCAGCCAGACGATGCCCACGATCGTCGCAATCGGTCACACAACATCCAACGAGACCTCTCATGGACTAGATCTGATACGCAACCGTATTCCGCCTAGCGTACCGTTCAGGCGACTGGAGGGCGAGGAAGCGACCTCAGGAGGCGTTCTTGCCGCTTTTCGAGAGCCAGTGTGGCTCCATCTGGCTTGCCCTGCTTCGCTGGACTCGGC
>QFEI01000052.1:3157-32023 GCA_003316145.1 Neoboletus magnificus | reverse complement strand
GGTTCGGGGCATCTTTTCATATGCAGCCTCTAACACACCTTCATTTATACGATATGATCGGGGAAGACGAAAATCATGATAAATCATCGTACTAACCTTACGTGAACGAAACTCGAGGAGATCAACACTGGTTGAATACAGGCACGAAGATCCTCCCAGAGGTCGGTCCGAGAGAGAAAATTTCACATCGCTAATCCAAATGAGATGGGCAGGAAGATCACTGTATGCTACGTGTTGACTGAAGGCGTGGAGAAGCTGGTTACACTTCAAGTTCACGATGTTTTTATAGTCGAGTTGCGTGCACTCCATGGTTATACATTGGGCCTTAGTGGTGGGCCAGGGGTCGACGTATCAACTTCTAGTCTGCATGTCAAGATCGATCGGTATGGACCCGGAACCTCAATAGATCCGTTATCGTGGATTGTCGAGTTATCATTCGAACCCAAGTCATCCATGACTTCCGGGTCGCCTATCTGTGGCAATCGTTGGTCCAGTAGTACTGTCTCGCAAGATATATGTTGTGATACTTTCGCTGAAAAACAATCTGTGCCTGGTTCCAATGGTATTCCGACGTATTTCATGGGCATCGGTAGATATCAAGCTACACAAAAACAACTCTTTTGGGCTGATACGCACACTACATACTACATAGTACACAAGTGCCACTCATTTCGATCAAAAGCCTGTCCTTGCCTAGTGATTCCTCAAAACTCCAACTGCAGCTCGATCTGTCAAGTAAAAGTGTCAGACTTCGCAAGGAATCACTGTTAGGGGAATAACTTACCTGAGACACTGCTTCTTCAACTTTCCTCACAAACAAATTCGAAAAGTCGCGCATGCCTTCGGTCACTTTAGGGGAGCATGCTGGGCAGTTTCGCGCTTTGACAGTCTGAACTGTCTTTTCCGCAATGGCCTGTACGGTTGCTTTGCACGGCTTCTCTCGTAATGCAGTGAACGCTTCCTCGAGAAAATCTTCCCACCATTGAAGAGACTGGATATTAAACAGCATAAATTTGGACGTAGTCGCTCTTGGACACGAACAGTTATTATAGTTGCTTTCACCGTAATGGTCAGTTTGCCAGCATTGGCCAGACAACCAGGCGCAGGCCTCCTGGCTCGCATAGTGAGATGTGATCCAGGTTTGATTGGCCAGCAGAGCATAAACAACTTCTCCGCATTTCTGGTGGTACGTTAGCAGAGAAAGCAGATCGGCTGCAGTGATCAACTCTAGCTCTTGGAACCACGATGGGATGAGTGGTTGCGTCAACGTATACTTTGCAGCAAGTAGAGTCTCCTCCCGCAGGCGCCCCCGATGCACGATTGCAAAAGATCGCAACGGTTCCGCCTCGAGGATCTTGGGGCTCGAAACGACCTGCCGAGCTTTCTTCTCGATGGCATCCAGAGAATACTTTTTGGCGGCTTCAAGAACATCCACAGCATCCTGCAGCACCTCTAACTTGGGATCTTCTGTCAGGGTGCATGGATAACAGAAGCGGAGGAGGGCATCGAGGGTCTTGCTGTCTTCCGCTACAGGAATGACAACAAGACCATCCTTGATCTCCTGGTCCTCCTTTGCTGCCGTAGGTTGGGGGATCTCGAAGAGGGTTTCAAAGAATGGGGACGCGAGAGAGAGGAAGAGCTTGAAGACGCGAAAATCGATGTTATCGGATGAGCGTAAAATGATGTCCGCCTTTAGGTGATCGAAAGGCGTAGTAGCATAGGTAGAATCAGTCATTGTTACGAATACCTATGGACAACAATCACTCATATGATAGGTCATAGCAATGTTGAAACTCACAGAGAAGAGTCAAGGGGAGAGATGTGTTTGTTGTTCTGCGTTCGAGACCAGCTCCTTATAAAAAAGGGCCAGGTGCGTATGATTACGTGTTTTCAAAAGCTAGAGGTTGTTGTAGAGCCTGATATGGTGATAAAGAGGCTTGCCATGACAATGGCCGGTCCAGTGGCCTGCAAAACGAGATTCGAAGTTCGTGGCGTTGCTAGGTTGTGCCGAATGAACACCACAGAACAATAATGTCGGTGGAAATAGCAGACCCGAAGAATGATGGGCCTGTTTTGTCAGCGTTTGCTGCCGCAATGCGGACGAATAGCATCATACCTGTGAACTGTCAGAGCTGACCGCCCCGAGGCAGTGCAGAGATAACGTTCTTCACCCTCTGTTTCTGGTGTATATCTTTCGACGAGTTTGAGGGTCACCTATCAACACCACTAGTGAGATACTAAACTCGACTCAAAGCTGGAATCTAAGAACATACAAACAATGCAATAATCTACAAAAGGGCAACGTCAATATTTGAAGAAGCGTACTCCCTTCGATGCAACAATAATGTAGAGTTTCTGGGACGTGCTCCCGAAATTTTGATTTTTTTTTTCTCTTTGAATGCGGTCGTGAGTAGTCATTCCTTGCGCAACTGATTTTTCGCGCTGGTGTAGTGACACGCCGTCACTGGCTTTGAACGTAACTCGGGGGATTCGTGATCCGGGTTCATGACGGCGCTGTCTGGAATCATGTGTAGTCTCACGTGTTTAGGGTGTGCTTGTCCGAACACGGAGCCCTCTGGAATCCTCGGCCCGTGCTCCTGCCACTCATGTTGTTTTGACAATGCCCCTTGGAACGCCCTACCACTCGTTTGCACTCCCATACCCCATTCGCGTCGATAATTTTACAGACACCCTCGATGACTTGCCCCCACCATACAACAGACCGCCCCTTCATCTCTTGACACACACTCACTCGGACCACATCACCGGTCTCGCCTCAAAGTCGTTTGCATACCGTGTAATATGTTCACCCGATGCAAAGGAGATGTTGCTCCGTCACGAGGTGTATGCAGGACGCTCGTTGCACAACCATCAGTACCGCACGGAGAAAAAAAAGACGTTCGGACATCTCAAGATTGAGCCATACGTGATGCCCAATGGCCAGAAATTATTCACTGGTTCAAGGGACCTTTTAGTATGCAGCCTCTTTTTTCCAATGCTTGATACCGACACGTTCAACAGCACGCGATACCGCTCAACACACCCACAGAATTCGACCTTTCTGACAGCGAGACCGTGACGATCACTCTTATCGATGCCAATCACTGCCCTGGTTCCGTCATGTTTGTTCAAGCCACCCCAATTTTGCCCGTCTGTCTTGACTCGTCCCGACCAGGTTCTTGATTGAAGGTCCTCGCGGGACCGTCCTTCACACGGGCGATCTCAGAGCGGAACCATGGTTTCTCTCCTTCATCCAACGTAATCATTTCCTTCAGCCGTATCTAGCTAGCTCTTCAGAAGATCTCCGGATTTTTGTTGCTCGTAGGGAGGGCACACATGCAGAAGCGACAGGTCTTGTAAAGACACTCGAGGCCATCTACCTAGATACTGCCTGCTTACTCTCGCCTATCGTCGTGCCCAGCAAGGTATGTTTGTTTTTCGCCCGTCTTATTTCCCTAACACCTCTTCTACCCTCTCCACTTGTGGTTGCAGGAACGTGCAGTTAAAGGCATCGTCGAACTAATTGCTTTATTCCCGTCAAGCACACACTTCTTCATCAACACCTGGACTTGGGGCTATGAGGATGTCCTCAAGGCCATCGCCCACGCATTTCATTGCAAGGTACTTAATCCTCCTTCTACCTTGCATTGTGATCGAAACTCTTCGTATATACCTCGTAAATCTTATTCCACGCGGTTGTTCCCCTTAAATCACACGCATATATCCATTTCTTACGGTTTTTGGCACTACAGATTCACCTCGATCGATACAAACACTCGATTTATTCACATGGTTCAGATCCTTTTTTGCGTGCTCTTGGCACGCGCGATGCGGCTTCCACTAGATTTCATGCATGTGAACGGTTTGATCGCTGTTCGTTCGTGGATGTGCCTCCCTATGACTATGGGGCCAAAGGCGCTGTGACACCGCTCAGCAAAGAAGGGAAGAAAGTGGTCTATGTAAATGTAATCAACATGAGCTGTGCTCGATGGGAGGATTACAAGGCTAATGTCAGGCGGCGAGTCTTGAGAGGCGAAAATGTAGACTCGTTGGTAAGTCACGACGTGAGCTATAGCTAGATCTCATTTTCACTGATTATATGCGCTCGTTTGTACCGTTTCAAGCTTGTTCCCTTGTCTCGCCACTCGCCACTTCCTGAACTCATGAATTTCGTAACGCTCTTCCGCCCACTTCGTGTAGTACCAAACACCCTCGACCCTTCGCTCGACGGTCTCGACTGGGGTGCCATGTCCAAGATATTCTCGGGATGTCTTTCCCCGGCGTCGACACCTGGTTGCTTGGTGACTGTCATGGCCCCTCCCTGCCCTCTGGCATGCCACTCTAGCGTGACCAGTCTTCCAGGGCCTTCGACGAAGTACGACCCAAGAACGCTCTGTGCAGCGGGCCAGAGCGAGCACGTGGACACCGCATATTCAAACTTGATCGGTTCCAGTGACGCCGCTGAGCAGTGGGGCGACAAGGGCGGGAAGAAAACAGGGATGGAAGTATTGAACGCATGGATTGGGACTGGGAGACGAAGAGGTCTTGGGAGGATCCGTCGACACGTCGACGAAGATGACGAGGGTGCTGTCCTAGACGAGGGTGGGGAAGAGAATGGACTTGTAGTCGGGCGCAGTCGACTAGCATCAGGTCAAGCGCCTAGGACCCCGAAGAGGTATGCGCAGAGCGACGAGTCGGGCGACTCTTCAGACGAGGGCGGGTCAGACAATCATGCAAGGACTGCTTGGAAATTGTTTGGGGCCGGAGAACTGGATGACGCGCGCAAGACATGGGTATCCCCTTCGCCGCAATCACTACCACTAGCAGCGGTAGCTGACATAGGGACGCTCCCTACGCCAACTTCGTCCCCTCTTCTCCAAGAAAGATGGTCGAGAGGGACCAGTAAGGGGAAGGAACGTGCGATCGAGCACACCTCACAGAGCAGTCTACCGTTGCTGATACCGGTCAATCCTTCCCTTGGAGATGCTCCCGTGGAAATCGTTCTCCCGCCTGTAAATTCAGAACCTTCTCGATTAACATCGTTTGCGTTCTCTGACGACGCTCGGTTGTCTGGTCAATCGCTGGAGGAACAAACGAACGAGGTGGTTGGGTCTGGTTCAGAACCGTTTGCTTGCCTCGACAATCTTGTCCTCTCGGGTCCGTCTCAGGATATCGCGCCATCTCACCCTCTGACGGAACATCAGAGCCAGAGTCAACCAATGCCACAAGCACATGGGAGGGATCTATCAATTACTCGAGATGTAGACAATACCTACGCAATGGCGGACGTGGAGAACGTCGGCGAAGTTCCGCCGCTGAAACGCCGAAGAATCGAACGAGAGGAGTCACGGATGACGATGGACGAAAAGGACGATGACGTACCCGAGCTTGTTGGGGGTAAATCTACCCAGGCACAGGGCACGCACTTGGCATCACGCGGACGAGACGAGACCTGCGGGTTACCATCCAAATCTTCCGCTGGGCTCGCCCGAACGCCCACTATTCCTTCCGTAATGAGCAGTGACGATAAGGCAGTGTTCCCGCGGAGCCCCCCGGCACCGGGTGTCACTGCGGCTGTGACGGCGACAACCACCATTTCCTTCCCTGTGAGGAAGCGCGTTGAGGATAGGGCCAATTGTGTTGGGAAGACCACTTCGCTCAGTGGACCTAGACATGGTGTGTCTTCTCCTCAAGCAAGCATTAGACAGTTTGACCCGAGGCGAACACCTTGCTCGACCTCGGCGATCGTGTGTGCACCTATGTTAGCGCTCGAGGAGACGTCGACAATCGTCACAGCGGAAAGCCACTCTACTCACACAAGTGCTATCGGACTCAATGCGAGTGCACGTACAAGCGACCCACCTGTAAGCCCACGGACAGCTGCGCGACGCGCCGAACGAGCAGAGAGAAGGCGGATCACCGAGAACTTGCGGCTGGCGCGACCTGACCTTGTTGTACGCACGCAAGTGTCGAGGCGGGAGAGTCGGAGTCGGGTACTCGAGCGGGGAGGAACCTCGACATCTACGACCATCTTTACCTCTGGGTCGATGTTGGAAGATGCGATGGACATAGGGGGGACGGAGGGGAGAGCGAGTGATGGAACGGGTGTGACAGAGGAAGATGCCAAGATGGATTGGGACAAGAGTCGTCAGTTGGCGGAGAGGGTGAAGGAGGCACTCAAGAGGGGGGAGAGCGCGAGCGAGGTGTTGCCACGTTTGAGGTGTTTGGAATAGCGGTGTGCAGGGCGACTGCGACGGCGCTGGGTAGGCTTTGAAGGCTGTTTCTTTGGCATCTGCATCGTGCCCAAGTTTGTTGGAGTAGTGTTTCTGTATCTACATTACTGTACACAGCAGATGTACACCGCGAATGTAACTTGTTGCCGGTGACTCGGTGAGTAATCAAGGATGTCCTTCCTAGGTTCGCGGTCTTCGCGGAACTGAGCCAAGCTTAGCGCTTGAGCCTATCATGGCGTCCAGTAAACTGAAACCCATCATCCTATACGATATCCCATGTATCACTCCAGGCCTTCCATGGTCCCCGAATACCATGAAAACGAGGTACGCGTTCATTCCCTACCAACCGTCGTCCAACATTGACCTTGCCAGGTACTGCCTCGGATATAAACGGTTGCCATTCACAACCGTCTGGGTCGAGTTCCCCGACATTGCGGGGTTTCTCCAGTCCAAAGGCATCTCAGACCCACCACACACCCTACCCGCGATCGAAGACCCCAACACGGGTGCCTTCATCATGGATTCCATCCCGATCGCGACGTACCTGGACGAGTCATACCCTGAGATGCCAAAGGTGTTGACCCCCGCGGCACGTGTGGTGTTGGAAAATATTGGGGACGCATTCTCGTTTGGATCAAGGGACAGTGCCGCGCGCGACGTTGCACCACGTCTCGTGTTCCTCATTCTAGGTGGCGAACACCTCCCTCCGGTCAGCAAGGCATACTATTACGACACGCGTGCTGCTCGGCTTGGTGAGCTGTGGACGACGCTGGTCCATGCGTGTGCTGCAAGCCCGGAAGACCGCGTGGAGCGAGCGAGACAAGGAATTGAGGCGATCAGGGGTACGTGGCGCAAGGTGACGGCGCTGTATGGCCGTCGGGATAAGTCGGAGTCGGATGGTACATCGGGTGGACCGTTTGCATTTGGTGAGGAACCGTGTTTCCTTGATTTTGTGGCTGCGGGGAGGGTCAAATTTGTGCTGGATGCGCTTGCGAGTATGCCATCTGATGCGGAAACGGTGAAGAATTTGGAAGGGGGGAGATTGATGAGGTTGGTGGAGGACCTGGAGAAGTACTACAAGTATTGAACGTGGGGCTGAGCTAGTGCGTTGGGTGGGTTTTTGTATTATATCTCATTGATTTGCATAGGTCGTTGTACGGATGTCCTGTGACGGAACTCGAGGGGTGAATTTACGATATCGCAGACAATCTTGACCATTTAGGTTCGACCCTACTATGCTCACTCCGATTCAAAGTGACTTTGGCTTTTTTGTCAGTAGACAATGAAGACCCATAGAATATAGTACATCACATAGTACTTGGTGGTGGTATGTATTAGGTCAGAACGCGTTGCGGACCTATGCCTGCCTGTTCTCCTTTACATCCCATAGACCACACTGACCCCCACCAACCATTCTCACCGAATACTCCTTGTGCTCGAACCACGGCACCCACACCCGTGTCTCGCAAAGTGTGGTGTCATTCCCCATCGTCGCGTATGTAGCCCCACCTAGTAGAAGGAAGCGGGAGAGTGGGAAGGTTCGTCGTCCAGCGCTCGCCCGGCCGGAGGTTGTTTTTCCAGTGGGTTGGTGCGGTGATGAAGAAGGCGACGTGAATGGGTTTGTCGAGGTTGTTGATAATGGTGAGGTCAGGCATGTTTTGTTCTTTGGGGTGAGCGGAGGAGCTTGAGGAAGTGGGTGAGAGCGTCGGCAGGCTAGGGTCTGGGTTGCAGAGTGGTCGAGTGCATGAAGCGAGGGGATGCATACGTATTTATCTGGCTTGAAATGCGTTCGACGATCCTCCTAAACAAGCGAGGAGAGTATCGCGGCACAACTCCTAAGGTGGAATCACACGGAACATGAGGCATCCACGATTATATTCAGTATTCAATACCATGGTTCGACGTTGATGCAAAAGAAGCATCGACCATGGTCCTCAACCAGCCCGAAGTTGCGGTTCGCTAGAGTTATGGCACTGTCCCGCATCGGACATGACCAGTGGACGGTTGATACTGTTACCTTTGACATTCTTCCGCGAAGACCTCGAATAAAGCGCATGCATTTGCGTCACTTGACCTTTCCTGTCGACCGACCTCCCTGCTCCAAGCTGGCCGGTTATTGACCCTCCGACGTTACTTGTCTGGCTCTGATCAAGTCTTGCTTCACCTTCTGCTGAATCGGAGAGTAGGTGTAAGTCGATGTTGATGGCGGTGAATCGAGTACCTTGGGCTGATCCGAGCGTGAGATTTCATGCACCTGACCCCTTCATAGGTTTACAGAGACCATAAGTGTGTCGATTACATATGGATCAGTAGAAACTCGGTCCGCCCCACGATATACGCGCGAGAGTAGGCAGAAACGCCGTGCTTCTGAACACGGGAAGAAATACGGACAACGAATAGATCATGATAACCATTGTCTGTCGTATGTCAAGAGTCTGACTCAAGACGACAGAGGACATGCAAGTGTAGGTATCTTGTTCATTCTTGAATACCTCGGATCTTGCCCACAGAAAGCTCTCGACCAATGGCGCCCAAGTATCCACTACATTAGCTAACATACCGATTGGCTTCAGTTCTCGGTTTCAGTTTGGTGCGGTTGAAAAACAATCGGCTTGTGAGGACGGGACAACACGGGTTATTCACAATTGCTGCGTGCAGGTTACGAGACTACAAGTACATCAAAGACAACGTTGGAACGTAACAAGATACGGTTGACACAGTGGTCAGGAGTGTACGACTTAGGCACTGGCGGTCTTCTGGGTTCCTTCCGCAGAAGCTTCCTTGCCGACAATTTCAGCGGCCCCTGGTTCATGCCAGCCCTAAAACGGACGTCGTGAACGTGAAGCATCCACGGTAATAAAAACATACGACGGGGGGAGGCCTCTTAGGAGGCCTAGAGGCTTCTTCACTGACAATTTCAGAGGCATCAATGCGCCATTTGAGCGAGTTGTCGTGCCGACCCTTCAACAGTTGTCATCCAAGCGAAGCGTGCATAATAGGAGAAACATACAAAGGGTGGCCGCTTAGGGTCGGCACCTGGTTTGGTTTTCCCAGCTGAGGTTTCCTTGCTGACGACGCCAGTGGCCCTATCCTTAAATCGGTGTCATAAGTGCGAAGCCTTCGTGATAACAAAGCCATACGAAAGGGGGTGGCTGCCTTGGATCGGTGCCCTGTTGAGCCCCCGTGGCGAAGGCTTGCTCATCAACGATTTCGGAGGCCCTAGAGCGCCATTTAATTGGGTCGTGCCAAGCCTGAAGCAGGTGTCAGCGAGGTGGAGTTTCTGCAGTAGGAGGGACATACGATGATGCTTTCAGAGGTTGCCATTATTAGCAGGCGAGAGACAGTACTTGAGGTTTTGCGAGGACTGCCGTGTTCATACTGACTTTTGACCAATTCTTATATACCTTCGTGGAGAAAACAAACCATCACATCTGACCAGAGGACCATGAGGGGTGACACATCCTCCGATCTGAGGTGGCCCTGTGTCTACCCTCAACATGCCTGTTTGATGGAACATAGTCAGACGAAAAAGGTTTTTCTCCACAATAGGAATTGTTGTATTGCACGATGAGCGTCAGAGTTTAATTGCTCTGTTTGGGATACACAAGAAAGGTCCCGGTATCCATGCGCCCAGTAGCACGCTTGCAAAATCAAATTTGCGCAATCGTTTAACTCTACGTGGACCGGAGTCAGGGACTGGCGCTTTGGCGCCATTACGATTGAATAAGAAGTTACCGTTTAAATTACGGGCGCGACGATCGAGGAAGGGAAGATGCGGCAGACTGGCAAGGCGCCACCGACGAGCACAGGGAAGAGAGGCTCACCGATCAGATCGATCAATATCAACGACTATGTGTCAGCTGGTTCCGATACGTTTACAGCGGTTTTCATTATTCTGTGGAAAACCAATTTCGATACTCACTTAGTAGCTGAACAAGGACCCCAAGAATACCTGAGTGGTGTCTGTCTGTACTACGCTGCAATTTGTTTTACGCTTCGTCTGCCGCAGTGAGCTGGGCCAACTTGTCTACACTGTTGGGGAGGTGACTGGTGTCCTGCGAGCGTCGTTTTTCAAATTTAGTAGCGTGATCGAGCGCAGTTGTTCGGCTTTCTATAACTAAGCGAGCATCAAAGTCGAAAACAGCTTCCTACAGAATAACGTACTCCTTGTGGTTGTGTGCCATGATGACTAAGCTGATTAGCTCTTCGCTTCCGACTCCGACTATGACCAGTATACTGGCTGTCGTGCTAAACGTTCGTAAACGAAGCCGATCAATAAACACAATAGACGTCAATGTTCGGAGGGAGGCGTCGTCATCAAACGACACACCATCTACCTGTAGCAAATGTTGCCGAGGACGAAGGGTTATACGCAGTTGTACCCTCTGACAAGAGTCGTATCTGCAGCTCCGACGATTCCCCAACGGATCCTTGTAATGAGTGGCGCACACATTTCTATGCGCATTTGCGGTCAGTGCACGATCGCCGCCACTCAAATGCGACAGACAGTATCACAAGGCTGTTCACGATTACCCGTGCTGAGCGTTCGAAAACCCATCCCCACCAGGGCACTGCGTCTAGAAACACATCCGCACTGGACAAAAAATAACACTGGATTATCAGTGAGCTCATGAGTAATGAGCAACCATCGATAGGTACGAAACTCAGCAACTAGTGCCCTCCGCTCCTCACCATCCTCAACAGAACCTACGTGGCACCACGACGCTCACAATCACGCTCATCGAATCAGTAGAATGAAAGGTCGCGCGAGACAAAACACAATCAAGAGCATACGTTACAATCAGGGATGTCTATGTGCGTAACCTCTGCAGAAGCTGAAGCTTGATACGGATCCGCACAAGGAATCGACGCCCATCGAAGATGTCTCTGCAGCCGTTTTTCGGCCACGGACTGCACATCAGGCACATCGACCGAGAGAAAGAGCGCCGCAGGACGAGAGGACGAAGTTGCAACCACATCGACAGAGAGACCGCTCGAATAGCCCAGGATACCGGTTAGCAATCTGAGGCTATCAAGTGGGATAAATAAAAACTATGTAAACAACTACAAATACTGCGGACAGCAGGAGTTACAAAAGGTACTTCCGTCAAGAGTCCCAACTTTGCCATCGTGACAAAGAAAAATAAGAAAGATCTGGCGCCAGCAGAAGTCCCTGGAATATTCCACGACATCTTTCTGACGTGCATTGTCACAACATACGAATCAGTCACTCCGGAACCAACTTTATGCCTGAAGACGGTGAATGCAGTGAAAGAACCCGAAACCTTGGGTTGGCGTAAGCCCAATCAAGAGCTCGATCGGCCACCTAATTTGCGTGTCGCTTCGTGCCCTACACTACAAATTGCGTCAAGATAGCGCTGGAGTGGCTTGATGAGACTGAACCCGAGCTGCGACGTTGGCTGGTTGGCTTTTGGGGGGCGTAAGATATTCCCTAAATTTCTCTTGATCCGGATTCCGGTAGATATGCAGTTTTCGGTCTCCTCAGTGGGTTCTATTCAGCTCCTGTAAAAGGTGTTAACTCACTACCTCATATTCCGAGGACTGCCCTGATTGATTGGGATGCAGAGTAGAGCCACCGCTTGCAACTGTGAGGAGGGGAAAGCCGGATGCTGGGCGATAGGAAGACCAGCGGCAGGACTCCAGTCCCGAGATCGCTGGTCAGTGGATCGTAACAGCGACTGATTGATTCAAGAGGCATCGAACCAAGAAGCTGAGCCACGAAGCTAAGCACAGATTCCTCGCATTCCATCGATAATTCACTCTCGTGAAATTGAATCGTGAGACAAGTGTACTTCATACTACAAGACTGTACTAGTCGTTTCTTTCGTGCCCCCTTCGGGCTCGCTCTTAGCCTCTGCATTTTCCTCGGCAATCCGAGCACGATAGGCAGCTGTGCTCCCTGTGTTATCCAACCACCATGTACCCCAGGTTACAACCTACAAAATACATCGTGCACACTCCGGGTCAACGAAGAGAGCGGTACGAATAACATAATGACTCCACCTTCGAATCTACTGGCTGATCCGCGAACGCGGACTTGAACACAAGTTGTTCCGGCATTAAATCATACTTGGAACGATCAAGAGGCTTCGACATGAAGCATGAATATCCACCATCATTTCTGATTTCAGCTATATCACTCACTTTAGCAAGGTCGATGGTCGGTGCTTCTGCACCGCCCTCCGCATTGTTTCTCGAACGAACGGGTGTGAGCAACCCACACTCTGAACAATACACATCGTGCATCGTCTCTGCGCCTTGGCGCCCGTTCTTGAGCGCATTGAAGAGGAATTGGCGCGCGTGGACTCCTCGTCGAATTGCTGTCCATACCCTGATGTATATCGTCAGTTAGCACCATCAAGAAACAAGGAAACAGAGTGATTTCCAGCCCACCAGTCGATAAATTCTGTATACTTGCCACAGCCTTCACATGGGGAAGGAAGCCCGATCACTTTTGTCCCACCCATCCCTGTCTCCTGGAAGTCGTAGCCGACGAATATCTGATTGAGTCTGAGGTATTCGTCCTCAGTGATGTACCACAGATATGTCTTTAAGCCTGCGTCATGATAATAAAGGAGCTTCGTGGGGGGCTCAATCTTGCAGCGTGCCTGCAACATCATGATTGTGAAGCAACAGTGAGGTTTGGAAGCGGGCAAGGACTTACAGGAATGAAGGGTACGTCTTGGTTGCTGGCTCGCATCGTCTCACTTGTTGCTGTGTCAAAGGTCACAGGCAGTAATCAAACGTCAGACTATCACCAGGGCCACCCGAATGGCCTCATGGTCGGGTACGAATGAATACCCTAAGCCGGACCCTGGACATTCTGATAAACTTGTGGGTGAATCGGAGCGTTCCGCGCCAGCGCTCATCTAATGCGCCGGGATATCGTCTGTTTGTGTAACCTTGCACCAAAACATTATTTCCCTCCTTGATTCTCGCCTCCGTATTCTAGTGGAATACACCGATTACTAGTACCGAGTCTGGACGGTGCAACGACTCGGTAAAAGAAACTGTCAGCCATGTGAGTGGTGGCACACTTGCGTTCTTTATTTACCTTTTATGCTATTCGGACCAGTGGGCGGGAGCGTCCGAACAGAATCGGAAGCAGAACGAAGTGAAGAATCTAGGACGGCGTAGAATGAAGAACAGCGATTGAGACTCGGAGACCCAGCGTAGATGACACCAGAAATGAACCCGGAGGGTATATTGTTTCGGAGGCTGCACGATTTCCTACTACAGAGAAGGGGATCAGAGAACGTATTGGTCCGTCCTACCTCCCTGAAAGCGACTTTTGAGACCACGCGCAGCAATTTTGAAGGACATTCCGTCACGAAGACAAAAGAGGCCATGGGCGGCAAGCAAAGTAAGTGGAACGGAAATATTATGGGATTCGATGCCATAGCCACGCAGAATCCGTGAGGAGATGGAATGCAGTCAACATCTGTGCAAACTGACTCCCATTGTCAGAAAACCGGTGCTGCGGATGTAAGGGCTGCACAAAGTATACCGATGGTTCCCACGTCGGCGTTAGATGCCTTCCAGGCATAGTACGTGATTTCAGCGCCTGATATACACTTGGGGAATGCCAAGAGCTTTCAGTGTTAACTTGCTTGCGCGGGGTACGAAAATTGATAAGGACGAACTGCGCACAGTAGCGACGAACTTTTGTATTACGCACGAGGGGTCTTCCATCCGAATATGGCGAATCATTGGGGAGGCGAGAAGAACTCAAAAAACTGCATGATTGATGTCCACGTAGTCATGATTCAGAGTGTATCTACGCGCATTGCATTGGAACACCTGGATCAATGCGTCCCGTCATGTGTACCGGAGCGACAACACACAACTTACGTGGGAAACGTGCTCATAAGGGTAGAGTAGCTGTTGCTACTGATCGATGCGAGCCTAACTGTGTAGGTGGTAGCAAAGTAGCGCTGGACGTTAGATGAACCCTCGTTGCCGAGGGATAAGGTGGATTGTTTCCTGGCGTGACGCGGTCTATCATCACCAGAAAGAGACATACCGAGTCTGCTTTCCTTGCATCCGCGGTACGTTGTCCGGTATGAGAAGCATTTCCATTCGGACGCTTGGGAATAGTCTCAATTGATGGGTGATTTATACTATAACGTGCGATGAGTCCCCGCACACGTATTACAAACCCAAAGAACTGCGAACCTCTCCTTGACGATGGGTTTTGCAACCACCCACTAAGTTGACATGTTAGACACATCGCGTTCGTTTGTCTATCAAGGAGGAGTGCTCACTCATTGACGTTGGCATATAGCCATCCACGAAGGTCACTCACTTGTGGCATCGACTCTTGCCGATGAGCGGGAAGGAGATCTATGATCAGCAGGGCAGTGAGGCTTTCCATAAAGTGGACCAAGCTTGTGCAAAGTAATATCCTTATTACTCTTCCTTCCCAGTTCTGTGGCCACTTTTCGATTGACGAGCTGTCGTGCAGTAACCTCAGTATCGAGGTTGCTCTCTTGGCGTGTCTCCGGGGTGGAGGTCACTGGTTATACCTCTGAAAACTGTGGCATCTCAGTCTCCCGGGGGGCGGGCGGAGGAGGTCAGGAATGGTGGCTCCGGAGGAGTCAACACGGAAATAGATTTAAAAAAGGAGGTGGTCACCAACTTCGACATAGTTGAGTTGAGGAACTGGTATGCTCAGCGGCACCTTGGCCTATGCCATAGTGAGAAGAACTTGCTTCGAGGCCAAAATGAATGAACCGATACCTCAAGGGGATGCCGGTCACCGTCTTCGTGATGTTGAGCGAGTCAGATTCCCCAGGATCCTCCTGTCGGCTGTACGTACGTAATGGAATCAGCACAACACTCCTCGGGTGACGAAATATTGAATTATCTGACATTCTACTCCAACAAGTTTAGCGTTCTGAAATTAGGGACAAGCGAAGGCCATCAAGACTCAAAAAACCCGCGACCAGTAATGGTCATTTGTGGTTTACTTGAACCACAAGGGGTATGAAAGCGTATTCAAAACCAACGAGAAGTCATCAGTAGTCGAGTAACCTCACTGCCTCTTACCTACTATAATCCAGGTTATGGCACAGGTACTCTGGAGAGTTCAGGACAGGAGGAGGAAGAGGTGGGGGTACGATAAAGGGAAAAGGAAGCAAGGAGAATTAGGTGGGCCTAGGTAGCCACGCGAGCACATGCGTATTGGATTGCCGGGAGGAGTACTGTAAGCCTGTGGCTTGAATAGTTATATGCGTTCGTCCAGCGATCTTCTCACCATGAATCTACTCACATTCTTTAGATGCACAAACCGTGACCAGAGTAGTTAGTCGACACAACAATTTATATACCTGCTCTGGAGCCGCGGGGTTCTCAGGGATGTCCAAGATTCCATGATGGGGTTGTCTTGGTTCCCCAAGGCAAGGAGGGGACACGGATGCCAAGGAAAACTACACGATCGGCCTGTAACTCGGCATATCGACCGGCCGCCACAGAGTGCTGCTAGAGCATTCAATATAGTTTTCAGTGTCGACAGCGGCCAGAATGACATAACATTTTTCCAGCAAACGTGTGTTTCAAGCCAGAGGGTCGGACACCTTTCAGCTCCCGGGCAGGAACACCGGCAGTGCCGTGAGGAATGAAGCGTATAGGAAGCAATCCTTTCTCAACCGCGACTCGTAAGAAATCGTACGCCACAGGAATGTTGCAAAACGAGGCTTAGATAGGCGCGTGTCTTCATTGAATTTGCAAGGCCGAGAATCCGAATGAATTGGCCCACAATCCGATTGTGGCGGAGGGAATGCATTCAGAGGAAACCAAACTGATTTTCGTAGCGAGCATGAGATAGTAGGTCTTGTTTCGATATTTCAGTTTAAGATGTCATTGAGAATTCTTGCAAACTGGGGGCCGGGAGCCATCAAGTCGTCAACGTGGTAGCTGGCTCCCCCTCCTGTAGTAGATACCCTAGTCCTTCATGGAAAACCAAGGGCCATAGGGCCGAAGTGATTCCCAATTCGATGTTCCTTGTTGTCATCTTCACTGGACCATTGGCGCAGTCGACTGCAAACGCTGACAAGAGGTGGTCTTACCCTTGGCGTAAGACACACATTGAGTGGCGGTTAGTAATGCTTACGCAATAGATCCTATATTAAGGTTACATGACTGCTGCGTGATGCGGGCTGAAAGTGTCCCACTCTGTGTCAGTTACCACTGCTCTTCAAAGATATTACTTCCAGCATATCGACAAAAAGGTGTCCTGAAGATGCTTCCATTGTTCGGAGATGACCGTAGGCGGCGAGAGATCAACTTAGGAGGGTCGACCTCTGTGACATCTCAGGCTGCGATCTTAGACCAAGCACGAGCTCGAAGGATGGAGCGGGAAGCGCAGCGCAAACGAGAAGAGAGTGCGATCCGGATACAGGCTTGGTGGCGCGGTGTATACGAAGCTCGGCGCGTTCGGCGGCATTTGCGTCGGGTATTCCAGGAGCAAGTCATTGGCATCACAGCCCTGCGATGTCTTGTCCTCGTTGGACATGATGAGGAACTTCTCAGTCTGTGGTCTCAGAGGATACATCAAGATGACTGTATGTCTACTTTGTTATGATATGTGACGTCTTCTCATCCTCGAGTGCTGCAGCTCTGTTGTTCGGACCTACTCAGGGTCCTGATCAGGATCATTGGATAACTCTTCTGAGTCGTGTCGCTGTTCTCTTACTCCATTCTATATCAAGTAGAGCAGGGTAAGTGTACCCACTGTGGCATAGACGCTGTATGGTTTGATGGCCTTTCAGCGTTCCCACTGCCGTGCCGCATCTCCAAGTGTTGTGCAAACTGTTGGATCCGTCATTGACCGCGAGGCTGCCCGGCCCATCCGGAAATGAATTATCGCTGCGCATAACGCAATGGCTCGTGCAGAATGATGTCTACCAACACCTTGGACGTGCTATAATGACAATTGTCTGTCACCTTCACCTCTTCCAATTGCGATATTTTACCTCTCCATAGGGACCTGAGTCCAAGAACAACCCATCGCTTCCCTATCTGGTGAAACTTCTGTGTCTCCCGCTCATTAATTTGTCATTGTCGTCCGAGTTATTTTCCCAGTCTCTCTGGGGTTTGGTCTCGCACATCTTTGCTCTTCCCCTCCTTCCTTATCGCATCCCTCTTACGTCACTCTCAGAAATATCTGGACAGCTTCCTCTTGCGCATTTGCACGTACTGTCATCATGTATCCCCGACATCATCTCTGTAACCTCCACATCGTCACGGGTTAACATTGTTGCGAATCTCCTGGCGTTTACCCCTCCGCGATATACTACTCTCCCTGTATCATCGCTGAAGACCTATCTACAGCTCCTCTCTGGTTTGTTGAGTGCCTTACCAACCCACGCTTTAGAACCCCCGCTACCCCAGGACTCCCAAGCACCAACATCGTGGGCAGATGACAGTGACTCGGATTCAGAACACGCTGCTAAGGCCATCGCCTCCCGATCTGTTCTTCCTCTCCTCGACGCACGCACACGGAAGCGCCTACAAATTTTACCATCCCCCTCCCATGTAAACTCTCTCCTAAAACCAGCGCAGCAACATCCGGAATTATTATCAGACTTGGTTTCGATGCTCCTGAGCCTTAACCTCGTCTGGCCCTCGAGAAAGGACAAGGTACTTACCACACTACTCTTGTATGGTGGCGGAGGTCTCGTGCGCGAAATATACCGCGAGTATGTCCGAGCAACACCCCTTGGTCGTGACGAGAATCTTTCATCGCTTATGGGTGTGTGTTTAGGTTATTTTCCAATCACATTTCACTAATCGACTTTAGATCCCTCTCTTGGGTCGTATTGGCCGCCCTTGCTTCTCCTTACCGACTTATACACACAGTCGCTCCTTACGATGGGCGACGACGAGTTCTTCTCCGGTTCTCGAACTACGCTCACCCTCAATGAGCTCATTCCATTCTCACGTACCCTCTTCAACATCGCCTTTACGTTATACTGGAGAGAGGACCAAGCGAACATTCAGGAGGCGACGGCCCCTGGACTCAACTTGTCATGGGAGGGCGTACGCGACAAGATAACCAAGTGCTTGCAAGCGATCCATGCGCGAGAGTGCGGCTGACGCGCTTGTTTTGCATGCAGTTCAGCTAATTTCTCTTTGCATAGCTCTCGGAGACCATTTATGCCCGAAAACCATTGGCATGTGAGCTCTCAAATCGACATGAACTCCTTCATAGAGGCAGCTGTGTACGTCCCACCCTGTGATGTGTTTCCGTCAAGCTAAATCATGTTCTCCCAGATATGAGGAACAACAAGTTGACGACTCCGCAGTCCCTCGCTCTAGTTCACGTCGCCAATTAGCCCATTTTCCTCGGTTATCTCCGCGATTAGGGGTACTCAACAACATTCCGTTTGCTATACCATTCGAAACCCGGGTGCTCATTTTCCGTCGATTTGTACAGAGCGACATAATGAATAGAGGTTTAGACCACTTCTCTCGTAGAGGCAGGATAGAGGTATCTATCAGGCGAACCAGCATCGCCCAGGATGGATATGACCGACTCTCGGACGTTGACCTCCGAGCTCCGATCAGCATCACCTTCATCGATCAATTTGGAGAACCAGAGTGCGTCCCTTTTATGGTATTCTATCTTCCGGTAACCTAATTGCGTTACAATCAAGGGCTGGCATCGACGGCGGAGGGGTGTTCAAGGAGTTCTTCACCTCCTTATGCAAGGAAGTCTTCGATACGGACCGTGGATTGTGGCTTGCGAACAAGAAAAACGAGATTTATCCCAACCCCCATTCCTATGCTACGGAGCGTAAGTCTTCGGCCATCGGCCATCGTCATATTCATTCCTTGGGATACTCACGCTCTTGTCCCTTCACCCTGTCATCTAGCACACAACCTTAACTGGTATCGATTTATCGGCCGCATTTTGGGAAAGGCGCTTTATGAGGGCATTTTGGTTGAAGTAGCATTTGCTGGATTTTTCCTCGCCAAAGTGAGATATTGGATGGATGTCCTCCTCTTCACGAACAAGTAGACTGATGATCATCGCAGTGGCTCGGAAAGCAGAGCTTCCTCGACGATCTTGCATCTCTAGATCCCGATCTTTATCAGGGACTCGTCTTCCTCAAAAATTATACAGGTAATATGGAGGATTTGTCACTGAATTTCACCGTTGCTACGGAAGGTAGGTCTCGCATGCTCCAAATTTTCTTCTTTCGCAACCGAGTTTTCCCCAACGATCCGTTATAGAATTTGGGGTTGCGAAGGCTGTCGACCTTATCTCTAACGGAAGCAATGTCCCCGTGACGCGAGAAAACAGACTCCAATACATATACCTTATTTCCCACTACAAACTGAGCAAGCAGATAAAGCTGCAGAGCGAGGCTTTCTTCGAAGGTCTATCGGAAATGATAGACCCCAAATGGCTCCGGTGCGTTTACAAAAGGCCATTGTTTTTATGGATACATGGGAGGATGGAAACAACTGACCGGTCGTTTCGTATAGCATGTTCAATCAACAAGAGTTGCAAATTTTGCTGGGTGGCGTGAACGCCCCTGTGGACCTAGACGACTTGAGACAACACACCAATTACGGCGGGCTGTATGACAATGAGGAGCCGACTATCCAAGCATTCTGGAAGGTATGTTGTATTCACAGGAAAACTTTTTATCGTTTCCTGGACGAAAATAACATGCTCTCCCTCTAGGTCTTGGAGAGCTTCGACCAGGAACAGAGGCGGACCTTTTTGCGTTTCGTCACGAGTTGCAGTCGCCCACCGTTACTGTGAGTGATGTCGTTCCCGTGCTGATCGTTGATGGCCTGTTGACACAGGACACAGGGGATTCAAGCAATTAAACCCATACTTTGCAATTCGGGACGCTGGGAGCGATGAACACCGTTTGCCTACGTCGAGCACGTGTGTCAATCTGTTGAAGGTAAACCCATTTCCCGTTCGCCCCTTTGTTTTGACCCCTTCGTGCTAATCGCATGCCCCCTTTGCCCAGCTTCCGAGGTATAAGAGTGAGAAAGTACTCCGAGAAAAGTTGCTTCAGGCGATTTCATCTGGTGCAGGTTTCGATCTCTCGTGATCAAGGAAGAAGCGTCGCACGGTGTCCTGTGCAGAGGACTCTTTTCTCTTTGTCTTTTTTTGGAATGTCTCCATTGTACGACACGCATACATATGACACGTGTAATAAAGCAACGTCCGCTGTTCCGAATGTTCCGTTGATCCTTTGACTTTCAAACTAAGATAGAGGATCATTTCTTCCCTCCGAGTGCGGCATAGATATCATTTTCTCCCGTTGTTCCACGTCGCGCTTCTTTGAAGTAGTTGGACACCAAGAAAGCAACGTCTGCAGTCGCACCAGCGCGCGTGAGTGAAATGACGAGGTCCCAATCGCTTCATCTCCGTGACTCACCCAACGACTGCTCAAAATTAAGTCTGGGATCGCAAAAGGACTGATTGGAGATATTCGGGATCAGAAAGAACCTCGAGAGTGCAAAAGACAGGAAGACGCTCGACGCACTTGGTATCTTAAACCAAGTTCCTCCTCGCTGAGTTCCATGCTACCACCGAGACACTCGGTGACGCTGAACCCCTCGTCATTGAGTTCGCCCGTGAATTCGAGGCTGACGCCCCCTAGGCGGGAACCACAGGCGGTGTGGATGTTGATGCAGGACGTCAGTTCGCTGATGATCGTGCCGAAATGGCGTGTTTTGAGACCCGTTCCCGATGTGAGCGTGCTGTGCATTTGGCCCCAGCTCTGTCAGCCTCGGTCCGATGGGAGGGGGGAGGGAGGGTTATGAACAACGCACTTGCCATGCATAGGGTCACATACCCAAGCGACCGGGTGTCCGGATGCCTGAACAGCATGGATGTGGCCGTGAAGATGGTTCTCTATCTGAAATCAGTAGATCATCAGTAACATCAGAAGCGACACTACGGAAGAAGCCCATGGAAAGTCAAGGAACAACGACTTACCTTGCCAGCCCCGTAGCGCGTGATCAGCGTGACGCGACCGGGTTCCTTGTTGGGGTTGACAGCTTGGGGTTGTAGAGAAGGGGAAACGAGAAAATGAAAATAAGGATGATTGGCAGTCAAAAACTCGGCGGAGAGAATGGTATGACATCCCTCACTTTCGAGCAAGTGAGTTAGCTCCTCGTTACCCAACGTTGGGCCAACCTTGATTCCGATCGGGTTGCGGATGCCACGGAAGTACTCGACATGTGCCCCATTAAGTTGTCGGGTACGATCGCCGATCCACAAAAAGTGCGCAGATGTATTATAATAGCCTCTTTCTTGCGATGCTTCAGACGGTAACCCTCCAAGCGGGAATTCACGAGTAAGCGCTTGTTCATAGTCAAGCATGAGGCCCTCATGGCTTGGAAAATGTCAACATTTACCATGACGTCGGCAAGACAACGTTCGGCGAACCTGGTATAGAAATCTGCTTCGCCGAGGACACCCCGGCCGCCACCACGCTCAAATGGTACACTTTCTCTGCCTGAATCAACGCCGATTGTGCGGCTGAAGTCTAATGCATCGGCAAGACCTTCTGTAATTTTCTCAAATTCACTTCTGTATATTTTTACGGAATGTCGATCAGGGGATGCAACAAGTTAAAATGGTCCGAGGTACTAACCGAAGGGAGGGTGAACGAACATGAGAAAGCGACCAATCCCGCGGATGATGCAGGGAGGCAAATCCCGAAGTCAGCAACCCGCGAATATAATTCAGTGTTGCCGTGGAGTGAAAATAGGCACTACTCCCGTGTGAGACGGACGGTGCAATATTCTTGCATCAAGTCTGACCTGAGTAGTCGCCGCGGATCCGGCGTTCTGTCATCCGGGTCCAAACTGACAAGCGGGCGATTTGAGGACAAATATAATCAGTCAGTGATGATGTTCAGGGACGGAGGGTCTTACCCGTTGACGTTGTCACCCCTCAATAAAGGTTCAGCATGGATGGTCCGCATCCTCAGGAAAACTGAACGCACCGAAAACTAAGGACTTCTTTATCCCCGACTCGTTCCGTGCCGCTGCTCCTCGGCTTGGCGTACTGACCCGCAATACGGCCGACGCGTATCTGCTCGCATCTCGTGAGAATAACCGCCAGCGACCATCACAATGATGAGTGTTCGACTGTTAGCGACATACCACGGGCAGACGGCCACCCCATATCAGTATGAGAGAAAAGGAGAGGATTAATCCAATTTTTGCGGATATGTTTTGCTATCCCGTCAGGATCAGGAACCTTGCGTCCAGGGACAAACATTATGATACGCACTTGTGTACACGCGTCAAAGCCCTCTGCACAATCTCCTGCATGAAGAAGGAAAGCTTCATCTCGTTGGACTGCTGCCAGCTGGAAACGCAAACGTTCGATCTAATGATTCGAAGACCATTAGCGTCCCCGGTGAGTTCGCTAGCGTACCAAATGAAAAAACCTCGGATGGCGTCACGAGAGGAGGCAGGGCACTGATTTTCACTAAAATGCTGTCACACCGGCAAATTATGATGGAGTAAATGAACCACAAAAAATGGAGCACACCTAGAGAGGCGTTCTGAATCCGGGTAGTTTACTGACTGTGAACGGAAAGCGCGGAAATGAGCTCTGTGGCTTCCGGGTGACAATGACGAGAATCGGTTGATGTTTTCCCACCTGGGCAGCATGTTTCGACGTCCAAGACGAGGGAGTCCACTCCGCCTGCGCGGCCTTAGACATTGTTGACGGTGGAAGGGAAAACAAGTCTCAACTTTGTCGAATGAGTGTTTATAATAAATTATGTTAGCGTGAGTTTGTCACACTGGTCCCCACTGCTCAGGTTACTTCATGCTCGATTAGCCAGGTCGATCGTCTTCATCGTTGCTGCCACCGGTCCGACGTCACCCTTCGGGCTCCCACCAACTCGTTCACAACCCCGGGCGCCATGTAACTAGAGTCAGAGCCACTCGGATCCGCTATGCTTGCCATCGCTAATGACAGACTACCCGAATTGATGGGCTCATACTCGCGATTTCTCTGGATAAGCCTGGCCACGTCTCACAACGCCAAGCGATGAATCTTTCGCTTTTGTCGCTCCCGAGTCCCGACTGGTTGGCGATGACATGCGAATGTCAACATTCACACCACGACAAAGCTGTATTTGGATCTGTTACACTAGATAGACTCTCACCCCATGTGCTTTTTTAACCGTCCTCGGACGGGGTTTCTACCCAGAACAGCTAACACGGTTTTTGTGCGCTCTAGATTCTCCGGACTCATCGACTATAAACTCACGCGACCGCCAAGTTCAATTCTTGGCGCTACTCAGTCCGCGGACGCACGCAGCAGTACGTCTTTGTGTAGCCGGAAGTCCCTCGTTTCCATGAAGGTCACAGGTGGTCCGTTGCGAACACGATGACACGTCTTTGTGTAACTGGAAGTCCCTCGTTTCCATGAAGGTCACAGGTGGTCCGTTGCGAACACGATGACACGTCTTTGGAACTGCCGCGGAGGCATGTCCGAACAAGAAGACCCCGTGGCCACATCCGAACAATGCCTGGGAAGGATAGACCTGGACACTCTTGATATTCGTCTCTTTCGGTCAGCTATCTCTGATGTTGTTTCCTCTTCTGGTATCCCCAATGCTGACGACGAGTGGCGGGCACCGCATAACCCTGCGATGATCAACCTACGGGTCGAAAACGGTCGGGTCATGACGGGTATGGGTACCCGGGCTGTCAAACGGGTGGGTACGGGCCTTGAGGGATTAACCTGGGAGGACGGACGCGGGATATCGTATATCATATCCCTTATCTGTCCTCCGTCACCAAAAACGTAATGTCGTGCTATTTTCCCAAAACACTTATAAAAGGGCTGCCTACCTCCCCACTGTGTGCAGTACAGCTCACTCGACACTCTCGTTACTTTCATAACTTCTCGTCATGCTTCCCTTGATTCGCGCTTCACTCGTCCTCGTTCAGGCATTAAGCAATCATCGGGCATTTTTACCCCCTAACAAGACACCCGCAAAAGGACGTTATCATACCGAGGAGGCATATATCTTGCAGATAGCCCCGTCAATCTTCAAGGTAGTTCTTTATTCCCTTTGTTTATCGGACCAATGCTCAAGATGATTACAGCTTCAGAGCGTGCTATTATGGTGTATCGCTGCGACGGAAATTGTTTTTGCACTCAACCACTATTTCGGTGCAACCCTTTCCCCTTCGCTATCTGCCCATGTGGATACAGCCATATGTCCAGCCACTCGATCTCACACCTTGACACCCCTGTTTCTGACGGGCGTACTTTTGACCATCGTCGGGATGAGCATCCGTATCCGGTGTTTCCAAGAACTCGGGCAGCTGTTCACTTTTGACCTCAGCATCCTCCCGGATCACAGGCTAGTGACGACCGGATCTTACAGCTATGTTCGCCACCCGTCCTACACGGGTTCCATCCTCATCGTCATCGGTATCGCGCTCGCGCAATTGACTGCGGGGAGCTTGGCAGTAGAGTGCAGCCTCCTTGGATCCGTTGGATCGGGGTTCCTGTTGGTTGTGTGGTGGATGTGGACGCTTTCTGTGGGCATCAGCCGTGCGATTGCCGAGGACAAGGAACTTCAAAAGATGTTCGGTTCAGAATGGGACGCCTATGCGGCGACCACCAAGTATTGGTTCATTCCAGGACTCTGTTGATCTACCCGGTTCATAGCGAGGTGAGCCCCAACACTAACTCTTCCATACATGTGTACACGGTGACGACGTTCCTAGACATAGATTCAATGAATGTGTGTACGTTGACACAGATGATATGGTCAAAATCGCCAAGGTCATAGACCTGACCTGGAAAAAAATGAGTATATACTTAGGCCATTATTTAAACCAATCCACCACTAGCTATTACAATACGAATGACTAGATTCCATTTGTGTCCGCGCTGGCTCCACGTCACTGTTACGAAAATAGTGAATAGTGGGAGTGGAATTCGGATGTGGTTCCCACTCGAGTCACTCCCCGGGCGTATCCACCTGCACACTACAATTGGACAACGTGTTGCTTTCGTATCTGGCATCAATCTGTCTTTGTACCCGATCCCGCACGATGCCATGCATGATGAATTGCGTGGCAATAAGATGAAATCTTGTTTCGTCGCATGAAACCTACATAACGAACCGGTCCCAACCCCAAGCATCGTCGCGTCTTCAGTGCCCGATCCGGTACACACATATCAACGCCCAAGTCACGGGACACAGACCCAGGACTTGTCGACATTATCTGGAAACGAGTAAGATAACGGCATTCTCCGCTGTAGATCACACTGTGCCCCGGGTGAACGTTCGCAGGAATGGTCACCTGTTTGAACGTGGCCAGCGGTCTGCGTGACCCTCTACACGAGATGCAGTCATCTGTGCCTGACATTGCCCTCGTGATCCATCGTGATATTACTTGCTGTGACATTGGCATCTCCGATCATAACATCATATCGTCACTGGACACAAATGGATCGCCTCGAAATAGGAGCCAGGAGCCGTGCCGCGTGTAGCTGTTGGACCGAGGAAAGAAAGTGTTACGTGGTTACCTCCAAGTGACACCGACAATCGCGCGTCTTGGGCCACGCCACCACATGGATCCCTCCATGAATGACTGCCGTCGGTGTGATACGTCGGATCTGGGGGACGCGATTGCGGGTTGCGTCAAACCACCGCGCATAACGGTCCGATGATCTAGATCCGCCCCGTCCTGCGAAGGCGCAATAGTCATACAGCGGCATTGGGATCGCACCAACCCACCTGGATGCAAGTCCAAATTCGAGTTTGGGTGAGCTGGTGTCCGAGTCATACCAGGGTCACAAAGTGTTGGTGTTATGGTCACCACCTACTTGGGAGTAAGTTGGAACGATAATCCAGTCGCATTCCCGACAAGAGGACATGGGGTAAAGTGGTACGTCAAATGTCTATGTTGATGAACTCCGAATTAGCCATATTTTTGACAACGAGAGATGGCGGGCGGCTGTTCATTCGTTAATCGTAAGCGGTACGTGCCGGTATTTGTTCAGGTGACAGAGGCACAACATAGGAGTACATATCCGGGACCGGCCCATCCTTAAAAATGCCGCAGTTGTGTCGTATCATGAACCGCGCAGTGCGGAACGCCGGTCGCTACTCATCCACAGTAGTATGTGTGAAGTGATGTTTAGTCAAGGGGGACCGGGAAGAATATGACACCGAGAACAAGGACTTGCAGCCTATGGATATGACCATCCAAAAAACGTTCCCGTGCCTCCCGGCAGACAAAACTCCCCATACAACCTGGGGAAAGGTTTAGCAGTTCACTTCACGTGCCGCTGTTGGGCATTTGGTAGGTCCCAGCCAGGAGAGGAGTGAAGGGATGGATGTATAACGTGTAAGCACCTTGAGAGTATGAGACACGCAACCGCTCGACGAGAGGAAATCACAAGTCCCATCAGTGAGGTCCTTGACAGCAAGCTCCGTGGGGGTCCGATATCCCAGATGACGGTAAAGCTCGCCGTCCCCGTCGGCCGTGGCCATCGCCAGCGACCGTTAAACGAACTCATCTGACGCGTCGAGCCATCGATAGTAGTGATCATATCCGTTTCAAACTTCGCTTCGGCACTCTCCATTCGGCGAGTGACAGTCAGCGTGACGACCGTTGGATTGCATTTCTCCGTTCAAATTTGCAGACGTAGATATAAGGGTGAGTAAATAAAAAGGTAATTATTGTGTATTCATGAGTGGTGCGCAGATGCCAGTTCGGAGGGTAATGGTAATGTTTTTGTGGATGCTGCGGGAATGATCGACCAAGCCATTGCTTTTCGGTAACACAGTGGGAAGTCGGAGGAGTCTGAATCCTACCAACTCCCATCACGTCGTGGGCACTGGGCCCCTCTGGTCACCCTTTTTTCAAATACCCCTTTTTCGAGCGCGGTGAATAGTGAAATCCAGCACAAGCGCAAATTGGGGTGCAACCAGGTGAGCGGGCATTCAAGGTTGTATTGACCTGCATCAATGCAGGGTAGGTGGTTTTTCTATTCGGAAGAGACCGAGGTCAGATTAGAGGCCCAGGCATTGTAATAGGTCGATGGGAAACCAGCCAGCAAGAACCGGAATACACAACATCAGCCCGAGATTCGTACAATGACAAGGTAGGCCCTACCCTTCTATAAGCTGTCACATGTCATCACTTAAACAGGAGAAGCGTGATAGTGGAATATAATCCATTTTACCTCATTTTTTCACGCCCGAAAATCACTCGCCAATGAGGTAAAATGGATTATATTCCATCGTCACGCTTCTCCTGTTTCAGTGATGATAGTGGTGAAAAACATCTCAGGGTTGCACCTCACCGAGCTCCGGAAAGAAGCGAAGGCTTGACCCAATGAGATAACATGCCAGGCCTGAGTATTTCAGCAGTATATCACACGCAAACTGGTGGATCTTCCTGAGAAATGTGGCTAACAAGGAATTTGTGCTGGCCGAACGCCAGTTCATTTTGACCGTATGCAATTCCCCGGTGCACAGGATTGCATTCTATCGGTGGGTGTGTTCTGGGCAACCGTGGGCTAGACTAAAATGTCCCACACACACGTGTAGACGTGGGGCATGTACGGTCAAATTGATAACAAGCAACTATCTCTATTCTTTCGGTTACTGCACGCGTTGACACGGTTGAATTGCGCTTTGCAGGAACCTCATTGATACGGCCTACAGGCACAGAATGTAAGTTTTTTGAGCTACAGATGCAGGTGCATATGTGTTTTGCATTTCGTGTAACAAGGATGACATCTGGCGGTTTGGACCTGTTCACTGGTCGATACAAGGGAAATATCATCCATGTCTTTGCCCGCCTCCCAGTCTGCACTTCCTTTCTCGTAAGCGGGTCCACATGACGGGGACCGGGTCACCCCGACCCACCGGCAACCATGGCTACCTTTGAGTCCCGGAATGTGTAGGTGACCTCGTGGAGGATCCTTCGAGACACCCACCGTAAAGTCCACTGCTCACTACTCTTCCGAGCTCATATCGTATCGTGGGTGTCAACGAAACAAGACCCGGTTACTGGCACCGACATTCATGTCTTCAACGGCTCACCGACTCGATACGCCTCGACCTGTCTCGTTTCCCGTCGTTGGGCACTCCAAGGCATGCGCGGGAGGGTTGTGTATACTCAGTTGATGCTGAGAGCTAAATACACGTACGAATCTGCTGACGCCCCCAACGAGTGATCGCATAATGGCTCGATTACGTTTTCCCTGGGACATGCTATTCACAGCAAGAATACCATCAACACGAGACGCCGGGGATCAGGAAGATTCCGAACGCTGACTGATCATGAGTCCCATATGCCTTCTCAACACCGAGGTCTGCCGCTTTGCGCCACAAGTTGCATCTATCCATGAGCATCTTGAATTTATACGCCGAGATTGGACGCGCGGGCCATGACGGGCATGAGTACTGACTGTGAAAACAGATAGATACAGACAAATGCCATGTAACCTGAGAGGAAAGATGTGGGAAATCTCCAAACCCACCATCACTCCCGGATATCATTGTATCATATTTTTCCTAAATAAGTTCTGGTTAGGCCAGGTTATTTTAAGATTTAGGGCCTTGATTCCACCGAG